>ML096916.1:11399-39426 GCA_003697995.1 Taxidea taxus jeffersonii | reverse complement strand
AAAAAAAAAAAAAAAGTCTGATTTAAAACAAATAAAACTTAAAAAATCTCCAAACAAACAAAACCATGTCCAAAATTTCATAGGATGCCCATAAATACTCCTGATGAGTAGCCAAGAAGTTATGAAATAATTCCCCTCCTTAAATTTGGCATGAGTCATATGATATTACATTACTGGGATTCACGCCCTAAAGAAGAGGGGCTTAACAAGATGCCAATAAGAAAAATACCATAATACCTGTAAGGACAGATTAGAAAAAGAATGAGAAGAAAGACTGTTGAATGGTTGGCTTATGTTTTATTAAGCGGGGAGAACTCTGAGCATGAAGACAGTTACCATCTACCATTATAACTTCTTCTCTTCAAAATGTGACCGTCCTAAAAGAAATTTGTTTAATTTTATTTGTGAACACTTTTTTTCCAGAGATCTCCTTACTAACACCTTTTATCAGTGTCATTTGACAGCCAGCTGAGACCAAGAATAAGATACCAAATTGGCGTATTGGTGTATTGTGGTCTTCCAAAAGTAAAAAGAGTTGGGCATCTAGAGGGTTTGAGGAGAGTGCTATTTCAGAGAGAGGTAGTGTCTTCTGGATTGGGAGGTCTGGAAGGTGGGCTCCTGTATTTGTCCCATGAGCTGTCTGAGCAAGTGGACAGAGGCTTCAAATGATAAAAGGGGCTTCCATCTTGGATGCAACCATTAATGCTTCTTAAGGAAGGTCTTTAACACTCGGTTAGAGTCCCTTTCGCTGAGAGGGGTTAGCTGCTGCTGGATAGCAGAAGGGGGAGTGTCATTGCCACGTGATTTCCCAGGGCCAGGCCACCACCAGGTTGTCGATCTGATTACGCTTTAGCCACTTGGCAACATTGATGCATCTTCCCTTTAGAATTTCAGATTGACAATTGCCTGCCATCTGAGAACACTGCGTAGCAACAGCTGGCTTCCCTGCCCTGTTGCCAGCAATACTCAGTTCCAGCAGTGGCTTCTGTGAAGACATCGGTGCTGTTCTCATGCTCAAGCTGGCCGGCAGCTAGATGAGCGGGGAACTTGCCGGTCAGGAGGGTGGATGTCTACCAACAGCTTCCCTGGCAGCTTACATATCATTCCTTCGTCTTTGGTAGGTAATTAAAGCCATTGAGGAAGGCTACCGGCTTCCCCCTCCCATGGACTGCCCCATTGCACTCCATCAGCTGATGCTAGACTGCTGGCAGAAGGAGCGGAGTGACAGGCCGAAATTCGGGCAGATTGTCAACATGTTGGACAAACTCATCCGCAACCCCAACAGCTTGAAGAGGACGGGGACCGAGAGCTCCAGGTCGGCCATGCTTGCTTAATAGTGATGTATGAGAGGATGCATTAGAGGTGGCCGGCGAGTGCTGGCTCCCTGGAATTCCTGCCGTTTGTCAGAGGCCACTGCACAGCTCTCTGCAACTGGGGTGGCTTCTTTCTCAGTTAATGGAGTATATATGATGATTTTGTTTACCATGTTGAAGAGCCTGACACCTGTCAGGCCTCAAATAGTCGTAAGAAAAACAAATAAAAAAATAATAATAACAACAAAAACGAACCAGGAACAAAGAAATAACAAAGGTGCTTCTTTGATGATGCTAGACCTGGACATTTAGGGAGAGACATGACATGAACTTCGGGAAGACATGCAGGTCACTAGATGCTATATATGCGAAAGGGAAAGGAACACTGGTTTAATAAAAAATGAGCCAAGGACAGTTTTTCCTGCACTGTAGTTTTAAGTTGACTTGTAAAGTGTTACAGGTGCTTAAAGGCTTTAAAGCAAGAAATGCATTTGGTTTCAGTTCTGAAAGTTTCTTTTTTGAGTCTTTCATGAGTGGAAGGAAACGGGACCAGAATAGAAACTGATCAGGTTACAAAGCATGCGGATGAATGTTTGAGAGGGATTTAAAAAAATGAATAGACTTGAACCACCTGTGAAGGAGGTCGTTATTTCATTGGAAAGTGCAAAAGGAAGAAGCATTATCAGTCCAGAGAGGAGGTAAGGATACTGCAAGTCCATAATTCAACAGGAACTTTTCTACCTGGAGACTGGGCCTCACTAGTGTAAGCTTCAGGATCTCTAGATACCTGTCCCATCTGGAAGGGTATAGACCACCATTGCTATTAAATGATTGAAGAAGATCAGCATAAGACAACTGACCAGCTGATTCAGGCCTGCAAGAAGTGAGACATTGACTCACCTCCAAATCTGTACTTCCCCAAGGTTCTTCGTGACCCTGAGTTAAAAATAGGAGAACATTTTCCCCATGATATCCAAGATCTTCCAGTCTTGGTCAGTGCTATGAGCATCTACCCCAGTTTTCTGAAGACTTAGCCTAATGATTGTGGTATATACTGATTACTACAATGCATGAAGAAAAGAACCTAGAACAGACAGATAGGTACCCTCTATTCTTTTAGGCTTTCAGATCCCTTAGCACTGGCCACAATCCCAACAGCTTCATGATCAAGCTCTTCTGAAGTAGCACAGGGGCTGAATTCACATCTTATTTCTGCCACTTGATAGTCAACTGAGTTTAAAAAAAAAAAATGTCCTGGCATTTCTGGGCTATTTCTTGCTCTTTAGCTCTCCAAGAGGTGTAGGTGGCAGAAACTCTTTAGTTACCAATATTGCATAATGTGTGCTTTGTACCATTTATGCAGAAGAAATTGAGAACAAATTGAGTTATTGGATATACTCTTCTCAATTCTAAATATTTCTCACTGATGGTACTTCAGTACCTGGGATGCTTATTACTGCTTGCTAATAATGAGATGTAGTATAACATTGTATGTGATTGAGCACAAAATTGGGCAAATGTCATGGTGTTCCACAAGGAGCACAGAGACTTCCAGAACAAGCTTGAGAGTGACCCTTAGAGTTAATTGATGTTGAGTGAGGATATTTTCATCCTTAGGTCATTTTGACATTGTCAGGTACCCAGAGCATATATGTGGCCCTATTAATGCTCTTGGCTTAAAGTTAGAAATGCAATTGGTTTCTTTGTCTAATGATAAGTATTACTTGTAAACATTAACAATAATGTTAAAATCCTCTGTGCTATTGCTTGATATTGGGGGGAGAATTAAATCCTGATTATTCGTGCCATAAAAATTTACAGAATTTTACTCAGAAAATTAATTGGAATAATGTATATAAAAGCTCACAAAGACACAAAACTGATAAAACATGCCTTTGGTAAAACAGTTATGTAAGAAAGAAGTAATGAAAATTAAAGTAACAGGTAAAAATTACAAAACAAACAAAGGAATTGGATTAATTCTGCTATGTAGAAAATTAATCAAGGCATTATACTGACTTAATTTTCTTTCATAGGAAAATAATTTTTTTTTTGGTTAAAATTCAGTAATGATGATATTCTGATTTAGTGTTTATATTCAAGCAACACAGTCTCGGGATGAAAATTAGGTCAAAATGTTAAGACCAACCACATTTTGTAATTTCTAGGGAAATGGGAGTTGAAGAAAATTTAACTAAACAAGTACCGTTTCACTGTCAGTATAAAATACCTTGTGAAGATCTATCCAGTGACTATTAAGTAATTTGATGTTGAAGATGACTATAATTCTCTTAATAAATGCTTCCATAAATAGATGTTTTGTCATGAATCAATATCATGAGCAATGGCAAAATTCCTGCCTTCAGCTGTTGTCACTCTTGACAATGGCCTAACATAAAACACCTGGCCTGAGAAATGCATAAACTAATAAATAACTTAATAAAAAGTGCTTAGAATTCATTGAAATGATTATCTAAGAGGGAATACGAGAAGCACATTCCACAATCCAAGCAGTGATCAAAGTGGCCATTCTTCCTTCCCGTCTTGGCACACGTGCTGCTCAGACATGGGCTGATTAAAGAGGACATTAACTCCCTGCTGTCCCAAGTTTGTTTGAATGCACTGAGCCTGCCTGCAAACCTGGCTGGGAGCATGCTGGACTTGAACTCTTGCTGTTTTGTCTGCTTCGTCGAGTCTGGCAAGTCGCAAGCTCACAATTTTCCTTACTCATACTTCACTAGGGTTTCCATAGATGCTCTCCTGAAGTATGTAATACTCTGTGCCGGCAGGGACTGCACTCTTCCAGCAAAGACTGAACCAGTTTCAGCCACAAGCTCTCCCGCAGTCTTTATTCCAGGCAAGAATATTCAAAGACCTGTATAATCATTAATGTACGAAGAAGTCCACATAAAACAAATGCAGGAAGCGCAATTAAGAACAGATAAGGTGATGGATACACACTTTTAGCAACTTGGTGAAATTAGGGCCAAAAAAACCCCTCAAAAACGAAAAACCTCCTGATGCCACTGGACGGTAGGCAGACCCTCTAAAAAGCCTGTCCTTGGCGGTTCAGCGCCTTAGGCAGTCTGACTTCTGAGTCTTGCCGTCTCACTGATCATTCTTGTCTGTCTCCACTCCCTCGTTCCCTTACCAGACCTAACACTGCCTTGTTGGATCCAAGCTCCCCTGAATTCTCTGCCGTGGTGTCAGTGGGCGATTGGCTCCAGGCCATTAAAATGGACCGATATAAGGATAACTTCACGGCGGCTGGTTATACCACACTAGAGGCTGTAGTGCACGTGAACCAGGAGTAAGTACTCAGCGATGTAACACCAAAGGGTAAATCTAGATTTAATAGTATTTTTCTTTTTTTGCTTTGAGCTGCATTATCATCCTCCTCATTAAAAAAAAAAAAAAAAAAGAAAGAAAGAAAGAAAACTGGAATGCCTTTCATTTTGATTGAGTCTAATCTTACAGAGCCTCTAAAGCACCTACATTGTTGCATTCAGTTGCTTAATTAAACATTTGAATACACCTGCCTTGTTGTGCTGTATGAATTGTGGCTGATTTCAAATGTGTGTCTGCATGAATCCCGGAAACAAGATTCTCCACTCGTGTAACTTTTCTGGCCCTCTTTTTTTTTTTTCTCCCCCACCTCCAGGGACCTGGCAAGAATTGGCATCACAGCCGTCACACACCAGAATAAGATTTTGAGCAGTGTCCAGGCGATGAGAACCCAAATGCAGCAGATCCATGGCAGAATGGTTCCTGTCTGAGCCAGTACTGAATAAACTCGAAATTCTTGAAATTAGTTTACCTCATCCATGCACTTTAATTGAAGAACTGCACTTTTTTTACTTCGTCTTCGCCCTCGAAAATTAAGGGAAAAAAAAAGAAATCAATACCCGCAGTGTTGCTTGGTGTACAGATCGCCGAAACTGTGGGGCTTTGCAGAAATGACAGCCGTCGTTTGAAATTAGACCTGGAACAAATTGTTTCTCAGAAGTACTCCGTCCATCACCAGTTTGTAAAATACATGTACGTATATAAATAGAAACACCACCTCGGAGTTTGATGCTGCAGTTGCTGCCAGACACTCAGCTTCTCCGAGACGTCCTTGATCCTCTCTCCAATGGGAATTACAACTGCAGTATTTTGTTTGTGGCATAAATGACCATCATCCTGCTTTCACTGGAATGGATACTGTGCCCAGGAACATTCTGGAAGGACTCAGTTGTAGCTTTTAAGGCTTGGTTCATACCATAGGAAACAACCTAGGTGAAAACCATGTGGCTCATGAGTGTTGCTCCTTCAGTGCTTGGGCCTTCTGTTGGCTCATGATGACATAAGGGGCTGGAAAGAAAAAGAAAGTGGATTTCAAATAATAATAACAATAATAAATAATAATAAAACCCAAGCACCTCCCCATCACTGGACAGACAAGGTCTGTTTCTTTGGGCCTGAGGCTGTGCCATATAAAGTCGTATTTTGGGACTCTACAAACTTACTGTAACTACCTTATGGATAGCGGACCATGACAATCTTGAATAGGGAACTTTCACACTTCCCTCCTTTAAAGAAGCAAACCCAGACCTACAAGGTAAGGCAAAACAAAACCTCAGCAATCTTTCTCCAATGAAAACTTTTTTCTTAACTTGATCTAATTTGAAACGCTGGGCAATAAATATTCTTTCATGTCTATCATTTAGTTTGGGGTTCTTTCAAGATTTCAGTACTCTCTTGACAATGGGAGAAGAGACCAGGGTGGAAACCGGTATGGCTTCCATGTTGTTCTGGGAAGATGTGAGTTAGGAACTATACGATGTCAGGTTTGGAAACATGGCACCTAGAGCCTCGCTTGCTTTGCTTTCTCTCACACAAAGTTTCTCTTGCCCTTTGGTGCTGTCCATTCATGCCACAAATATTTACTGAGTATCGTTTGAGTACCAGGTAATCACCTGTATGTAACCTTGGACCATGCCTCACTCTTTGGAGACTTGGCTGCTTGAGAAGTTCTGGAAGATCTGTCTATTATTCTCCCTTTCTGTCCTGCTTCAGTAACCCCTGCAGCAAACAGGGTCAGCCAGAGAAGATTTACCTAGAAGTCAGTAGTGAGACTTAACAATTCACCTTGACGTCCTCATTATCAGAATGTGACCTCTCGGAAAACCCGCTGCTCATCCATCAAGACCATTAGCCTTAGATGCTTCTATTTAATCCCAGAATTTTTTTCTTGAAACGTGAATTAAATGGCTTTGTTTACTCCTAGAAACAAACGCCTAACTTTTTCGACTGGGCAAATTTTAACTTCTTAAACACTTCCATTTTCACCACTTTTAAACACGAGCTTGGCTCATTTTAATGACCTTCCCCCCACCCCCCTTGGTTATGCTGAAAGCTATTTCTTATAGAGCAAGGCATGTTCAATTTGATGCTGTCAAATCATGACAGTTTAGGAAAAACCTTTTTGCGGCATTGGTTGTAAAAGCTTTTCTGTTCAGAAGGAATGTGAAATTCGTTTTTGTTTTTTGTTTTTTTTTTCCTAAACTACTCCAACCATTTTTGTTTTATCACCACTTTTGCTGGACCCTAAGAGTTCTGGATATTCATGTTCAAAGGTGACAGATATATTGGTGGGTTTTTTGCTTGCTGTAAAAAACAAACAAACCAACAAAAAACCTATCTACGTATTTTTTCCCTTCAGGAAAGCTGTGATGTATTTTTTCAATCTTCATGGACCAGCTCAAATAAGGTAGCAGGATGGCATTATCTTGGGAGTCAAAAGAGTGTTTCCTTGCATACATTGAATAATTAGAAGCCTTGCTTTCTTCAAGGTAACAATGTAGGATGAGGTATTTTTCTACACACCGAACATACTCAAAGCAGAACATTTCAAAAGAGAGAGTGTGTCTGTTGTGAGATATCCCAACAAGTTAACTCTGGACACTGTGCCAAGGTCGTGGTGGTATTTCTCAGCACACATTTTGGGTACGTGCAGAATAATCGGGCGAGGCTTGAAATCTTACTACATTCAAAGGTTGCCTTCTGGATATTCAAACACATTGTATGAGTTAGAATCCAGGCCAATGGAAAGGGCAAAAAGGGCTTTCTAAGTGCCTAAAATAATATCCAGTAACAGTTGAAGTGAAACTCTACTGCTTCCGTGAAGTTACACATTTTCAAAGAGAAAGGGGAGGACAAGAGGAACGTTCCATTGTTTCCCAGGGCACGGAGCCAGGCTCTGGCATCTAGACAGCTATGGATTCTAAAGCCAACTGAGATGTCGACACTGGGAAATTCACTCCATGTTTCTTTATAACTCAGTCCCTCCACCTGCAAATTAGAGATAATGATACTTTAATAATAACACCTTTCCTAATGCATGGCGTTGTTGTGTGTATGAAATGCTCTTAGGTAGAATGGACTGAACTTCACAGAAAGAAGGTATACTCTTCCCCCAGTGTTTTCCAAGTGTTACTCATCCATCTTTCACTCGCAAACCCAATTGTATTGTGACATGCCAGAGTGGGGTGAAATGGAGCTCAGTAGTGGGAGCCATGCAGATGAAGCTGTTTTGCCTTGTGTGGATTTATGAGGCTTCGATTTAAACATGTATCTGTACAAGAGGTGGCAGACCTACCTAATACTCCTTTATCATGTAGCCTTGAAATTCATGACATTGTTATTTTATAATGGAAAAGGGGGAAATGGACAAGCGAAACCCCATTGTAATGAAAAGAACTGGATGGTAAAGACACTTTGATGTCTTCCTAACAGATTCAAAGGAACCATGTGTTGTTTATTTAGTCGCAGAGAAAGTTGCATCTTTCCTCATGATACCACATAGACCACATGCTTTGGTCTTTGTTCAGGCAGTTTCCACAAATAAGGAGTTGTCAGAATTCAAAGGAACAAAGGTTTCTTTTTCTCCACGGTAAAGTATTCTGGAATTAACTAGATACAATCCTTCATATTCCCACACTTCTCACTCCAAACATCCAACCCTTTCTACATATACACTGAGTCCCCAAATAGCCCACTTACCATTGTGAACTATTGAAGAAGAGTGTTGGTGAACTTACAGGGGACAGACATGTTTTGGGGACTCCTTTTTCTCCTCTAAGAATGGAATTTCTAGTAACAAAATAAAATCACCTTTATAAAGTTTGCATATCTATACGGTGTTGGTTGTACTTCATCAGTCGTAAAGGTTCTACTCGTGTCTCCTTGTCCCGCATGTAAATACATGCCTGCCTAGTACAAACCCTGCGCATTTGATTATCCCCCAGAGAAGACACAGCTGGAAAAGTAGATCTGGGTCCTTTTCTTTCATTTTCCTCATAATTGGCAAAATGAATGATGTTGACAAGTGGCTTCCAGAAGGGCTTGGTAGTTATAACCTTACCTACATTTAGAATTTTACATTGCTTAAGAAGTCATCTCTGAATATTTTATAAGAAAACTTTCTCTCTCTCTCTATAGTATTTCCTACAGGACTAAATAATGGTTATTTACCTCAAAGGAACTAAATTTGATGTGTAGCTCACAGAGAGTAAACACACATAGGTACAAAACAAGCAAATAAAGAATTGCTTTAATAAAACAAGCAAAATTGTCTGTGGAGATAGACCTGGTCTTTATGCTTTGCCCTCCACCTGAAGTCATCCACTGCTAAACACGGCCATTGTGGTGGGAGATACGGTGACCGAAGCAATCTTGGTGGTTAGTTGTCACAAAGGAAAGAAGAGAAGATTCCTTATTTTTGTTCATTTTGATTAGTGAGAGGAGAGGAGCCACAGTGACTTACATTGTGTCATGCTCATCTTGTTCTGTTCTAGACTGATTGGAGTTGAGACTGGTTGGTTCTTGGTGGGCTCAAGCCCCCTAAACCTTTCCTGCTGCCACACCAGACATCTCCCTGTGCCATAGCCCCAATAACCCTCTCTGCGCCTGTTACATGCAGCGCATGTGAATCCTTTACTAGATGCTCTCCTTCATTAGAAATTATTTTTAAGAAAGGCATTCAGTGCTTTTTATCTCTTGGTTTGCGTTTTTTCAATCGTAGCATCGAATATTGGCAGATTGTGGTATTTCCAGATTTGTTCCCAAGATTCCCTTTCTGGAAAGGCTGGGTGCTAGTAGTTCAGGCTTTTCTGGTAGCACAGTTCACCTTTCACATCCCTTTACCCACTCTAAGCCTTTCTCCTCTTGCACAATTCTTCCAAGTCAGAATTTTCATTTCTACAGAGTGGCTCTTCACACAGTGGCTAAGGCGTGGCAATAGACTCAGACTGTGTGGGTTCCAATCCCAGCTTTACTCCTTTCACCATGTAGGATGTGACCTTGAACAGGTAGCTCAGCTTTGCTATGTTTGACAGCCTTGTCCATTCAATAGGGGTAAGACGGTACCTTCCTCGAGTTGTTATAATTAAACTATTAATAGCTATTTTTTCTTGTTGCTACTCTAGTTGTCATTTTTCCGAGGAGAGAAGCTAGATCTCCACGCTCTCCCTCCTGAATTACTTCTTACTGAGCCGTACCAACTTTACGTGCATCTCTTCTTTCTCGAAGTATTGGTTGACAACTGGCTGTCTCTCTTAGCTGCTGTTTTGTCTCAACTCCTGTTCTTTTCTCTACAGGGAGTAGACTCTGCTATCTTGGCCTCACAGCCCTTCCTGTTGATTACAAAGCCCACAGAAGAAAACAGAACACACCCTCCTCAGTCCCTTCGAAACACGTTTCTTCTGCTTCCGCTCATGCCAGTCCTGGAGCACAGACACTGATGAAACAACACCCATACCCGAGAAGAATGCATGGATGACGTCGGAATCTCCTTTCCCAGTGAAAGAAACCGCAGCCCGGCAAGGTTCAGCACAGGGCCTCCCATTGCATTGAGGAATGTACTGTCTCGCAGCACCAGCTCTGCAGAGCCCTTGTTCCTAAACTCCTCGTGGTTTTATTTATATGTATTTCCATATCGCTCCTGTATGTCGCCGCTGCCTTGGCGCGGCAGCGAGCGACGCAAGGCTACAGGTCGTACCATGGACACCAGGTTAGGTGCCTCCACACAAAGCAAAGCCAGTTCCCATGAGCTGCCTATGATATGCATTGCTGAAGTAACATTTTACCCAGGGTGTGCCATTGCCGTGATATAAATATATTTTTTTTTCCTAGACTAACTACGAGCTGACTTATCTCTTTTGATGTGTGTACATAGGTGTGCGAGTGCGTGTCCGCGGGTGTATGTGCGTGTGAGTGTAGGACCTCATGCTTAGCACTGCCTGTGAATGTTGTTGAAGGCGACACCCGGAGAGTTTTGGTTTCTCGCCAGTTCGGAGATAAAGAGCCACATGAGATGGTGGGCCCGGAAGATTGCACGGGTCCCCTTAGAAAGATAGCCCGGGAATGTTCAGTGTCCTGTATTTAGAAGTGTATTTTGTAGCTGCCACACTAAGCTTAGTAAGTAAGTCTGCAGCTTAGGATGGAAGCATTTTCACCTTGGCGATGGGGTAATTTGAGAGTGTTCGTGCATTCAGGTGGCAACCCATCATCAAAATCACTAATTCCGATTGGACTTCTCATCGGAATTGCCAGTTTCTTGAGGGAGAGAGAGAGAGAGAGAAGGGGGTGAAACTTTCATTTGGTAATCCCAAATGAAATAGAGGTAGCCTTTGTTTCCTGCATAAGTGGACTCATTGAATGCGAACAAAATATATGCAATTCATATACTTCCGGAGGTGAACGTAGACGTGTGTGTCAGCTTTGAGATGATGTGTTCTGGATTAATACTTTGTCTCTCAATGTCACAGAAAAATACATGCCAGTGACTCTTGAGGTCAGCATAGTTGGGATTGAATGTCCTCAAGTGATTTCAGGTTCCCCGTATAGAGGAAGAGATCTACAGTTACCAATATGCAGCTAACTCCGACGGTCCTTAGCCTTCTGGGATCTGAGGTCCCGTGTGTGAAGATCGGTTCCGATATGCCAAGTTCAGCCAACATACTGCCGTTTTTCATAATCTGAGTGGCTGCCTTGCCTATTCTAAGCTATGCTTGCAGAAACTGTGGCCATTTTCATAAGCTGTACCATCAAATCAGGGAGAAATATGGGAAAATAAAGATTCTGAACCCCGTGTTGAGTAAGTAGAGAAAATCATCAATAACTATTTATTACATTCTGACAGGGTGTGTGGCATTGTGTTCTCATAGCTATGCCAGAGTGACAAAGTTAATTCACCCCTTTTGGGGGACTTTAATATATTTTTAAAGGGATGTGCCTATGCATTGATGCCTGAAAAATATGTATAAAGAAATGAGGTTGAATCTCTGAGCTGGTCATCTTTCCCCAGAGGTCAGGGCAGGAGGCCAACTTCAGGGACTGTATCTAGCCCCATAAGCGAGTGCTGGCCTAGTGAGTTCAGATGCTCAGTCTTGCTCAGATCTTCCGTTAGGCAGCATTAAGCTGTTCCCCCTGCACCAAATCACATAGCTTCACCATGTGTCCACTGGCTCCAAATTATTTTTTAAGTCATGGATGAAATGTTCTGGTGTGTTGAGAAAGTTATTTTCAAGACAGGTTGTGCTCACTATACTGCTGGTATGTGTGTTTTGAGAACTCTTGTACTCAATCTGTGAAGGATATGTGTATTAATCCATACACGCTTATAGCCTCAATATTTGTCTGAAGACACTCAAAATCTGACCAGTAAAGGAAAGTTCTAGAAGCAATATTTTCACTTATTTAACATTCTCCAAACAACATCAACCATTGATACACACTGAAGAGTGCATTTATTTTTTGTATCACTCCAGGTATGTTGGAATATGCAAGGACTGTGGTTAAAATTAGAATGTATAAGGCATATTATAATTTAGTTCATACCGAAAAGGAAATTAACAGAACATTGCTTGGCTCCTACATGTTCTGAAATTTGAGCGATCTCTTGAGTTAGACATAGATTTTTCTATTTTGTTTTATTTTGCCAAGGTATTTTCTTCCCTTCATGAACTTTAGGTACACATAACTTATGTCATTTATTTATGGTCTTTTATACCTAGTTTGTAAAATTGTAAAATAGCAAACTAAATGCAAAGAGTTTGCATTTGAAAATAATAAAGTAGTTGCCGTATACAGACCTGAAATCCGGTTGTCTCTTTTCCATAATTTTTCCATATGCCTGCTGTTTCTAAATCAATTAATTCTTGATTGTCACTTGGTTAGAACATAAAATCTTAAGTTTTAATTGAGTGTGCTTAGTTAGAGGATAAAAAACATTGACTTCTAAATAGCCCTTGCCCTTGAGAACAGCACATTAGCAAATCAGACTTAGGTTTTAGGAGATTCTGTATGTATCTGAGTGTAATTAAGACAATGGTCTTTGGTTGGAATTTAGACTCCCCCACCTACTACTGATAGTGCAATTAGGGCCAGTTTCCTTATGCCCATTTCCTTGTTTGTGCAATGGCAATTATAATACCACAGACATTTTTTTAAAGGTTTATTTATTTATTTATTAGAGAGAGAGAGCATGTGTTAGCAGTGGGGAGGAGCAGAGGGAAAGGGAGAGAGAGAATCTCCAGCAGACTCCATGCTGAGTGCTGAGCCCAACAGGGGGCTCAGTCTCACAACCCTGAGGTCGTGACCTGAACCAAAATCAGAAGTCAGACTCTTAACAGACTGATCCCACCACAAACTTTTAAAAGACTAAATACATTAGAACTTCAGCCTAGTCTCTAACATCTAGCCAGAACTCAGCAAATGGTAGCTATAGTGGTTTCCTCCCCCTTATCTATGGTCTCAGTTACCCACGGTCAACCATGGTTTGGAAGCAGATGACCCCCCCCTTCTGGTATAGCATCAGGAGGTCAATAGTAACCTGACATTATGTCACAGTGCCTGTATCATTCACCTCACTTCATCACCTAGGCATTTTATCATCACAAGAAAGGTGAATACAGTACAATAAGATACTTTGAGAGAGTGAGACACCATATTCATATAACTTTTATTATGGCATATTGTTATATCATTCTATTTTACTATTAGTTAACAGTCAACATCTTACTGTGCCTAGTTTATAAATTAAACTTTCTTATTGGTAGATGTACATTGGGGGAAAAAAGCCATAGTATATATGGAATTTGGTATTATCTGTGGTTTTGAGTGTCCACTGGGGGTCCTAAGATGTATCTCCTGTGGATAAGAGGGGACTAAAGTATTCTCAGCATTTTTAGCGATATAACCTGTCTTCTCCAACATCCACAGTTCTATACCCTCTCTAATACCTTTGGTAGTGACTAGCTACCCATCCTTACCACAGGCTTTTAATCCTGGATTGTTGGATCCTTGAGAGTACATTGGGGCTCCAAGGGGTCCAAGAGTATCCCTAAACATGGTGTAAATGATAAGTATGTGTGTGTTCTGATGGGGAGAAAGTTCCTAAATTTCATCAAATCATAAATGAATGTGGGATACAAAAATGATAAGAGCCGTAGTTTTAAGGATGAATGCTCCCATCATTATACCATTTCATTAAACAAACTGTCAATTGACTAAGCCCTTGTTAATTGAAGATCAGTCTCAAGACTTATTACAGTGTCTTAACTAAAGCCCTTAAGAGCAGCTGGCTTAAGAGGACGAGAGCATACTGTTCAGTGTTACTAAAGATATTTAAAAACATAGACCTTGAAATAAAAAGAATCTGGGTTACATCTGGTTATTTTGTGTTGATTTCTTAGTTAAATACCTCTCTAGAATCAGCTATATTAATTAATAGAGTAGTTGATAATGTATTTATGATTTGTGGCAGACTAGGCTTGGCATTTTCTATCCCACTTGTTTAGCAAGATAGGAAGCCAACTGTATTAAAGCTTTATCTATGGATAGATGGAGCTATAGAAATACAGATATGGACTTTGTATAAGGAATTGTCTCATGCATTTATGAAAGCTGAGAATTCCCATGATCTGCAAGCCTGGGACCCAGAGAAGTCAGTGGTGTCATATCGTTCAAGTCCAGCGGCCCAAACACCAGCCAAGCCAATAGCATAAGTCCCAGTCCGTGGGCAGTAGAAGATGACATGTTCTATCTCAGATAGTTAAGCAGGAAGCAAAAGAGGGGAATTCCACCTTTCTCCCCCATCATTCTATTCAGGCCCTCAACATAATGGATGACGCCCACCCACACTGGGGAGGGCATTCTACTGAATCCGCTCATTTAAATGCTGCTTTCATCCAGAAACACCCTCACAGACACACCCAGAGATAATGTTCAATCTGGGCCCTCCATGACCAGTCAGGGTCATACGAAATTAACCATCACATTGACCAGTAAAGTAGTTTCCCCTTCATTTTCTAGAATGAATTGGTAAATTATCAAAATTGCCACAGGTAATCTTAATAATTTTGAGATCGATTTCAGTGTAGCGTAATAATGAGGTTTTTCTATTATTTGGGGCAATGAATGCTAACTTCTGTAATACAAGGCCCCATATTTTCAGTGTTTAACACACTTAAGTGTTGTTTCTAGCAAACATCACAGACTGATGAAGATCCAAAGGATCTTTCTGGCAACTTTGCAAGCAGTGACCTGGATCCAAGCTCCTTCCTTCCTGTGAGGCTGTCATCTTCTACAGGTGACATCTACGGCCACCACCTAAGAGAATGTGGATGATTGTGCTGAAGGCTTTATTCTCCCTCCCTTATTTTATTGGCCAGAACTTATCATATGGGCCTAAGCTACTGTTCTGAGGTGGGAAATAGTGTCTTGTGTGCACGGAAAGACAAATTAAATCTGTTAAGCAGCTAGCCAGTACCGACCACAAGTACAAAAGAAGCACCACACACCAAGGGGTGGTCAAGGAAAGCTTTTTGAGGAAGTAAAAATGCATCTCTCTTTCGTTTGTCTGCTCCCACAATTATATCGAATGCTCGTTTCCCAAAGATGCAGAGAAGCATGAGCAGTGTTCAGACTTGCTATAATATTTGCATCCTCATCCTTGTCCAACCAGATGCTTCAGAGATAACATTTTCCTTCCCTGCATCACAGACCTCTGTGCCTTCTGTAGCCTCAAGCTTTTGTTGATATTCAAAAGTGCTGCCTGTTCAGGTTTAAATGGCCTTAGCTACTTAGTATTCCTAGAATGAAGGCAGGGAGTGGGGAGCATAGAATAAACCCTAATCCCAGGCAAGAGATTTAAAGCAGTGTTTTTCCTTCGAGTAAAGATACAACTAGAATGTGCAAAACCAAACCACCTCAGCCCCTGGACATCTATCAGATGGGTAAGACCTTAATTAAGGTCGTTCTGTCTGAAGCATCTTAAGAACTGGAATCAAAGCTCAGGCTTACAGGGTTTTTTTGTTCCCTTTGGCATTTTTGAACACCTAACTACATGCCAGACATGCATTAAGCTCTGTTTATTTAAATGCAACAGTCTGTGCCTGTGACATAAGTCCTCATATGTTCATTTTATGGATGAAAACACTAAAGTACAGATTGCTTAGACCATTGGTTCAAGGCCACCTTGCTGAAAAGGGTTGGAATTTAAACACAAATCGTTGGACTTCCACAATTTGCTTATAACTTCTACAGCACCCTGCCATATCGTGTGTATGATAAACTCAATCTGATGAAACATTTTGCCAGGTGGGTATGTTCCAGTTTGATATCGAAGCTACATGCCATTGGTAGAAGGTATATATGCCAGGACATTCTTTCTTAAACACTGCCTGCCTCTTTTGCTGCCAGGTGGCTCTTTTTTGATCAGCGAGTCATGCTGATTATTTTTTGTAAGCTCTAGTGAGAGAAACTGTAACTTAAATACAGTGTTTACCTTATCCACCGCATTTTGCAAGAATTAATTTCCAAAGTCTACTCTTCACTTAAAAGCAGAGTGTAATCTATTTTCGCTAAAATACTACCATCTGATGTAGAGTGGGGGAGGAAGTAGTAGTTTTCTTTAATCAACACGTTTGGATTCTAAGCATAAAAGTCACGGATGGAACTTCTCAAGTGCCATTCCTCACTTTGATGACAACCTGTGACAAAGAGGCTAGTCATTAACCAAATAGAAACAAAGGATGGGTCCAAGGACAAAAGAAAAATTCACTGAAGTGGAGTCTGAGGATCACATAATAAAAAAGTACACAGATTGAAAGTGAACACTGCCTTGGCTACTCTTGACCAATGTGACCTTGGACAAAACACTTACCCTCCCTGAAACAAAGTTTATTCACCTTTAGAGTGAAAGTAAGAATCCCCTACTTTGTCAGGGCCTTGCAAGAATTCAGTGTAATCCGTTCATTTGGGTGGGGATGGCCCATTTGCATTTGTTGTTACACTAGTGGGTCTGAACCGGAAAGCAGGAGCTGCAAACACTGATGTCTACAGTAGCCAGGTAGGCCGTGTGAATGAGTGATAATTGTGCAAATTTAACACAAGAGAGAATACGTATTTTGATAAAACATATGATTGGTCTGATGTTAATGAGTATTTTTCGGCAGATGGTAGGTTGAGGCAAGAAGGGTTCTACAGCCAAATAAGATGAGAAAACCATGCATTCTATGACTCCCTTCTGGAGATTCATACAGGACATTGGTATATTAAAAGCTTTTGGAAGTCCTACAGTAAAGAAACCAGTTTTGCTAATTTAACCCACCATTTTCCAAAGACATTTGAAAATGAAACCCTGCTCACATCTCCATGGAACGAAAGCTCTCAGTCTACCTTTGAGGTTTCATATGAGGAAACTGAAGGAGATAAGCACACAACTGTTGTACAATGTTTAAGTATCCTGATCTGCCACCCACAAGGCATTCTTCCTTCAAAACCTTGGGCATATTCCAAGTACTTAATCAGCTTTGCGGCTGCATGGAGATTTGCCTTTCCTCCAGCATGGCCTAGTGGCTGCAGTACTCTTTAGGAATGGTGCATGTGAGGTGGGAAGCATGGATAGGAGGGATTATGCTACTCAGAAGTATGAAAACCAAGTCCTGATTTCAGAGCAGGTTTTAATTCACGAACTGAACCGTGTGAGCCAAAGTCATGACCAGGGCTAAGATGTCTGAATTCTTCTAGTCCTTGTAAAGAATCCAATAGAATTTGACAATACAAAGATGCACGGCACACTTAAATCAACAACCTAATTAAGAATCGTAGTTATATTGTGGGCTTCGGCCTCTGTCATCTTACCCTCTCCTTTGGAGGAAGTGCCTTGAGCCTTTGACTATTCCCAGCTGAATGGGTAATGAACCCCCGACATATCTTGTTTCTGGCAATTGCCCTGAACATAATTCTTTGTTTACAGCACTGTTGTAGAAAACTTGATGAATACTTAGAAGAAAATAGAATTAGGACCTAAGGACCCAGTTAAAATCAACTTAGTAGAACATAGACATTGCTTTGTGTAGAGCTGGAAAAGATAGCCATGAGAGAACGTGGCTTAAACATACACCAGAGAAACTATATATTATACACATAATATGTAAGAGGCAATTATGGCCTAGTAATCTGCAGTGTATCACTACCTAGCAATCAGATTGACGGATTCTAATGAGACCCATGTTGTTTGTAATCAGACTGGCATTGCTTATTCAGAGCTCTATTCCATAAGATGCACTTTTAAATGGCTCAGATTGCACCAGATGCTATAAGAAATGGCATTCCATTTTATTCCATTACCAGCATTTTTCCCTCTTCCAATTAGCATAATTTAAAATCAGCCAGAGGCAAATGCACAGGGCTGAAAAGTTGCAAGGAAGTTCAAGAAAGACTTGATAGGAAAAGGCAAAAAGACACACATGCACAACAATTTTTTATATGGGCAAGAGAACATTACAATTAATAGAGTTCTTAGTCTTTAAATTGCTCAGAATTTATTTCTGTGACTTATTGAAATATTAGAATCTCTCTGGGGGCTAATTGCCCTGTAGGTTGTTCTTGCTTATGCATTATCTTGTGGATGACATAATAGCATCACCACCTCATTTACCATTCAGTTAAGGTTTTAATTGAGTTCATTTTTTTTTTTCCTTCCTCAAAATGGTCAGGAACTTAGAGAATCAAAACAAATTCTCATTTGTAAAATGAGAAGATCTTTGTAAATTGCCTCTTTATAAGTAAGGTCCCACTGTTTATAAAATATATGAAGTTAAAACTTGAGCTAACATAATACACATTTTTCCCTGATATAATCTGCCATCATAGTAAAGGCAGAGCTAGCTGGTTAAATAAGAATTGGCATCTGATATTAAAAGACTAATTTTCCTCAGTGATTTGTCTCCCCAGGATCTCCGCATCATCCTCTCAATAAGGCATAAGCTCCCCGGGCTCTGTCTTGGGCTTTTGATGGTTGTTCACACAGCACTCGCACCCCCTTGGTGCTCTTCCTAAAAGCACCTCACATATTTCAGTAGAAGATCCATGTTCTCTCTTTATGTCACTTAGGTGGGACTGACCCATCCCAGTCTGGAGTTATACTAGGGGGTCCAAACCAGAGTAAACCTCTGAACCAACGACTGCTTCAAAGGAGGTGCAATTAGAGTAAAACTTGAGTCTTCTTCTCCATAGAGCGGGAAGCAATCTTTCCTGAACTCTGCCCCACCCCCTACATGAACAAAAGGAGCCATTCCCTCTGGCAGCCATTTTGGGATCATGAGAAAAGTTAGCGTCAGGGTGAAGGTGACACACACATAGATGAAGAGAATCTTGAAGAAATAGAGCCTGACCCAAGGGTGTATGTAGGATGCTTGTGAGCTGGTTAACATCATGTTGAGAGCTGGCAATTGCCACAGTTGGGAATATTTACACCATAAACATGTTTAAACACTGAAAGTCAGGTCTGCTGCTTCTTTTTCTCCTCTCTCTTCCCTCTTCCTCCTCCCCGCCACCCAGAGCTGTGTAGTAAACATTACCTAGCTTTGCGCTAGCTGTGCCTCTGACTGAATCATGCCTGAAGTTTGGTTTACTTTGGACTTTTCATGTCAGAAGCCCAGAAATCTCTTTTATTGTTTAAGTCAGTTTGACCCAGATGACTCCCATGAGTATTAACCAAAATCATATCCACCATGGTCTGCAAAGTTCTCCATAACAAAAGCTACCATTAATGAAGCTTTGCCAAGGACCAAGAACTGTGCTAAGTATGAATCTGCTTAGCACAAAGGAACCATCCACTTCTACAAAGAAGTTACTTTATTTCTAACACACATAAAAAGATCAAAACTTAGAGTACAAGAGTCACTTACTCAAGTTTCAAAGAGACCTACTTACAATTTTCCAAATATACCAAGCCTTTCCATGCCTCATCTATGCTGTTTCCTCTTCTTATATACCATGTGCACCTAGTTAATGCCTACTTATTTTTAGGGCCCTGAGTCAGTGCCTCATGGAATTCTTTATCCTCTTAGTCTGAGTCACTAAGTCTCTTCTCATACCACCCTGTGCCTACCTTGTCTGGAGTGCTTTCAGCAATGCAGAGTACTTTATCAATTTTCTTGCCAGTTCCCCTACCAGACTCTAAGATCAACAACATCTTAGAAATCTTAGGAATCTTTCATTTTTCTTGTCTACATCTTTACAGATAGAGACATGACTGCCATATTACAGGTTCCCAATGAATGTCGGCTGAACTACTTGAATGAATGAGTAAGTAAATGCTTGTGATCTGTTTTTACTGCACTGAAATTCAAGGAAAGAAGAAATACTCAGTCATTACCCTTAGTATATATCCTTATACTAAATATGTGAATCATTGTAAAGCCATCAAAACTCCTTGACTTCTCCCTTCTTCATTTTTCTCATCTTTGGTATCACCATCATTATTTCCATGTGTTGTCTGCCTAGGTATCAGGCAAGTGGGTGAGTATGTTAAGGGATATTAGAAAGATCCTTGGCTTTTTTATCTTTGATAAAATAGATGGGATATGAGTTCTAGTCTTAGTATTCACTTACTAATACTTACTACTAAAATAGATGGGATATGAGTTCTAGTCTTAGTATTCACTTAGTATTCACTGCCTGGGTCTTCTTAGGCAAATTGCATGCTTTCCTCATATGTAAATGGGAATGGTGTCTCACATTTGAGGTTGCTATGTGAAAGGAAATAATTGGCAAATGGCCAGGTGTATGGTAATAGACAGTTAAGAAATGGTAACTCTTTACCTTCATGTCCATGAAGGTCATATTTTGCTTTATTTTTTCCCTAAGAATTATCACCTAAGATTTAGAATCTGACTTCCATTTACTTTGTTTGGGTATTTCAAACTGGTTTAGCATCCTACGGATCCAATAATGATTAACAACAGCCACAAATATTACTATATATCCTCATGGGGACTGGAAGCAAAACATTTTTTTTCAAGGTGAAACCCTATCAATTACACATTTCTAAGAAGTTCCTTGTTTTTAAGGTTGGTTATGATTTGTCTTTGGATCCCTCCCATTCTTTCCCCTTTTATTAGATCCCATGTGTACATAAGCACACCATTAAAACTTGCTCATAGGAAATCAGAATGTGAGACCAGACCATGACAGAAATGATGTAAAAATTGTCATCTTTTCATATTTTAATTTGGAGGACATACTTAGGGTACACGAAAAAAAAATACAATTGGGTTGATCTTAACAACTTGGACTGAGTAACTCTTGTCCCATATGTGGTGTTAAGACTGAATATGCCAGACTTTGGGAAATATCCCATTGACTCTTGTGAATGTCATGTCTGAGCCATGACACCAGGTCACATGCAACAGGTGGCAATTTTGCCTTGGATGGAAGGTTTATCATTGTCAATCATCCTGAAAGGGGGAAGCTCTAGGGCTGAACAGAATCTTGCCCTTGGACTAGTAGAGAAGATATTTTCTTCTGTGAGGCCTCAGATGGTGAAGTAAAGTTGAGCCATAGGAGTGTTCAGAGTATTTCTAGTGGTGAGAATTATTAGTCCCTGCACAAAGAAGAAGTCTAGAGATAGGCAGCGTATTGACATAATAAAGGCATTTAACAAGGAACCTGGGTATGTGGGATGTTAACAGTTTTGAGTTATTCCCTATAACCCTAAACTTCAATTAAACTGGGGTAAACCACATTTTCTCTAATCCATTCCCAACTGTGATGTGGGGAATTGGATTGAGCAGTAAACTCATGGTAAGGCCAGGGAGAAGGGAGTAAGGGCTTGTAATGAAAAATAGCTACCCAGAAGAGGCATGCTGTCAGGATTGTCAGCAGCACGGGAGAAGAACCAAGAGGAACCTGACAGATTTGTTCCAGTCTATATGGGAGGCAGGAATGCTGGGAAACAGTCAGAAACCTTTGAAAAGGCTATTTGCCAGAACTTGACTGGAAGGAGATCAAATCCATCTGCCTCTGAAGACAATGCTCTTCCTACAATGCCATCAGGCTTCTTGAAGGATGAGTAGAGCTGGAGAGGAATGTGGTTCACTGGTTAACTTCCTGTAGCATTTCCACGAAGCAGACTTGGGAAAGTATTGCTTTCCCTTCATTTCAGCAGTCCTTTTGGTATAAGTTGCCCATTATTATTGTTATCTGTCCAAATATCTTGATGGAGGAGTGGGATATAGGGGAAATTTGTGTTTTCATGAGAAGCAGCAACATTTTACATCTTAAGTAACTCTCCGGTTGATGACCTGAAATTTATTTTCCCCCAGCTATACACCAATGTGATAGGAAATCTACTTAGTGTAAAAGGTACTCCTTGCTTGATATCATTGGAAAATAATACCATACAGTTTAGAAGATACTAGATCTAGTCTGAACTCTGCTACAAAGAGCTTTGTAAGTGGGAATATGTCACTCATGACTTCTTGTAAAACCAGGACTCGGGGCACCTGGGTGGCTCAGTGCGTTAAGCCTCTGCCTTCAGCTCAGGTAATGATCTCAGGGTCCTGGGATCAAGCCCCACAGCGGGCTCTCTGCTCAGAAGGGTGCCTTCTTTCCCCTCTCTCTCTGCCTGCCTCTCTGCCTACTTGTAATTTCTCTCTGTCAGATAAATAAATAAAATCTTTAAAAATAAATAAATAAAATAAAATAAAACCAGGACTCAGGCTTCCTCATCTCTGCTATCTTTCAGCTCTAAAATTCAATGTATGCTTTAAATTTCTTAGTTCCTAGGTATGAGCTTCTGAATGCAAGAATGTTTATATGCAGTCAGAGAAAAGAAAGGCAATGCTGGTATTTAGCAGGTATGTCTGGTCCTGCCGTAGCAGCCATTATGGTATATAAGTATTTTCATGCTACTTGGTGCAAAGTTTGTGTTCTGAAGCCCCTGAGTGGTCCCCATTATTCTAGCTCTCCTAATTATTCCCTGTGCAGCCCCACAAACACTGAATCCATGTATTTCATAGAACTTTATTTTTTGAAAGGTTTAAAAATATTTTCACTCATATAAAGCAATAAAAATTCTGAGTAGGGATCTGGGCCCTAAAAAAGAAACAAACAGGGACGCCTGGGTGGCTCAGTTGGTTAAGCGGCTGCCTTCGGCTCAGGTCATGATCCCAGTGTCCTAGGATCAAGTCCCACATCGGGCTTCTTGCTTGGGGCAGGGAGCCTGCTTCTCCCTCTGCCTCTGCCTGCCACTCTGTCTGCCTGTGCTCGCTCCCTCTCTCTGACAAATAAATAAATTAAAAAATCTTAAAAAAAAAAAAAAGAAACAAACAAACAAAAGACACTAAGGATAGAAAGAGATAACAAGACAGAGAGGAAAGAAAGGATTACCACAAAGGATCAATAAAGTTGATCTGAAAACTTAATACCATACTAGACATGTATGGGCTCCTATGTCATTCTCTTATGTCTTTTCTTTTTTTTTACTCCCTCCTTCCTTCTTCCCTTCTTCTTTTTGATCCAAGAGTTAAAGGAAAGAAATTTCTATTTTCAGATTTTTCCTGAATCTTTTACCTAGGATTGTCAACAGAACAGAACTTTGAGTCATGAGATATCTTTTATTAAGAAATTAGATTTCTAGTACTTTGAGAACAGAAACACATAGAAGAAAAAACATTGCTTGTGCCATTAAATGAATTCAAAGTGCTTCTTTTATTCTTTCCTCTATTCTGAAATGAACGAAATGTTCTGTGGTGCTTTGGATGGTAGAAAGAAGGGGACACTCACAATGCAAGGTCTTTCACTGATCCATGCCAGTGTTCCTTGCAAAAGGTAATCTAATAATCCTCTATTCCATTTAAGGACTATAGAAGCTTGTACATTTCTAGACATTTTAAATGATTTATCCAATGACCCTGCAAGCCCTTCTGATCCAAGCATTGTTATTACTCTTGCCTGATGGAAATTTAGGAGGGCTGCAGTTGAGGGATATCTTGTATACAAACATGTCCTGCTGGTGTGTGATTTTCTTTTTTTATATGTCAACCACCTTGTCCAAAAAGGTACCCGCCCCCCCCAAGATCCAAAGCACATGCTCTGAGTTTTTGTTCTTCTGATTGACATGAGTAACTTTCAGATATCTCTCAAAGGTTCTTTGAGGATCTATTGCTATTCCTGACAGAATTTTGGAGTTGATTGCTTTGAAGCCCACTTATCTTGCTTAGCTGATTGAAGATGTTGCTGATGTGCTTTTTTAATTAGTTTGTGAAGTGGGTGGAGTTGGAGCAAAGTCAATTTCATCTTGCTAAAATCCAATCAATGCTAGCTGACTGAATGACTTTAGTTTATTTAGCTGATTGACCCTGGACTTCTTCAGAAGTTGTTTTCTCTTATTTTCAATTTTGATGATTAAAAAATGATTTAATTACAGAAGTCACTTCTATGTCACTTAATATGTTGGCATGAAATTTACTCCACTCTTCCACCTTATGGATAACTCATGAGGCACACAATAAAGTTCTGCTGAATTCAGTAATATTTGCTGTTTGCAACTCTGAGAGAGACAACACACTTTCTTCTTTCAACTTTTCATTCCTTGACTGTGCAGACAACTATTTATTGAAAGAAAAGATTGCTCAAACCTTTGCAAAATATTTACAATGTGCTAACTTTTGTTGGGATTCACTTTAGGCTTTTTGTGATGCAGTGTTTTGCAAATCCTTTCACTAGTTAAACTTTTCTTATTGAAGTAATGAATACAAAAACAGTGGTTACCATTTATTTGGAGAAGAACTATTGTGACTGCCTGCCTGGGCATCAAACTGAAATGCTTACAAAACCATTTCACATCCCAAACAACAACCAACCAAATTTTGTTTCTGTCAAAATAATAGAAACAAATGTTTCCAGAGCAGAAATGCTGCTCGTAAACATTTTCATCAGAATCAAGCACTGTGGCCGTTAAAATTCATCTAGATGAAATGTATATTTCTGAAACAAATGTCCTCTTTGTAAAATATTTGCCAGCAAAGATACCACTAACCCTGCAGGGTAAGGTCACGTATATGAAAGACCTATGATGCATGAGAGCCTAATTAAACTGAAAAAACTCTAGTACACTTCTCTCTGTAGGAAATGTTAAGCTTGTTTTTTTAAGGTGGTAGTGAAAAGTTGTTCTGAAGTTTTATTTCCAAATGTAATTTTAAAGCAATCCTACAATCAGATTCATGAAGAACATGAACAGGTAAGTATTAGTCAAATCTACCAAGATATCCGAGTTGAGGCCCAGACTGAGTTTAGGTCCCTCTTTCATTTTCATTAGTTTGGTTCTGAATGTCTGAAGGGGACAGAATGGGTGAAAAAACATTGAAATGGATGGGTTGGTATTGACCCTCCTGACTTAGACTGAGAGACTAAGTTTGAGATCACTGAAGAGGATATAAGTTGGCTCTTGTCACATAAAATCTGTATACATGCCACCCTAAAATGCCATTCACATTCCAAGCTTCTGTGTATGTCATATACACTAACGTCCTATTGGCAAAAAACAAATTACACAGGGTCAAGATCAATGGAAGTACATTCCATCCACCATGAGGTCAAAACAAGTCGCATGGCTAAGGCAAACATCAATGGATGGGGGCATATTCTCCTGTCATGAGGGAGGGGGAAGTGAGGACATATTTCCTGAACAATATTATCATCTACCACAAGTTATAAGGCCAGAAAGTAAAGGACATGTGCTTATGAAATATTTACGAGTGTCAGGATCCGGGCGCCTGGGTGGCTCAGTGGGTTAAACCTCTGCCTTCAGCTCAGGTCATGATCCCAGGGTCCTGGGATCGAGCCCCGCATCAGGCTCTCTGCTCAATGGGGAGCCTGCTTCCTGCTCTCTCTTTGCCTGCTTTTTTGCCTACTTGTGATCTCTCTCTCTCTCTCTGTTAAAATAAATAAATAAAATCTTAAAAAAAAAAAAGATACAAAACAATTAAAAAAAAAAAAAAAGAGTGTCAGGATCCAAACAGAGACCCTCCGCACCTTTGGTGCTATCACCATTTAGAGTGGATATCAGTGGAGAACTGATGAGTATGGTGAAGCAGTATTTCTCTTGGGGCCTCCCTGTCTACACTCAGGAGCCAGGTGCCTTGGTAAGACACTGGAGCAGCAGAGCAGGAGAGTCTTGGTTGCTGAGCACACATGAGATGCTACTACCCTTGGGGAATTAAAAAAAAAAATACCTGTGGGAGAATTTCAGGGGTGTCTAACTCCTGAACAGGCAGAATAATTGGTACTGCCTTTGAACATTGTGTTCCACAGATGAAGTGGGAGATTGGATGCATTTTCCAGAGAATTCTAAAATAGAGCCCCAAATAAGTCATATCCATACTGTGAAGATGAAAAGAACATGTCTGGCCTGAAACTACTGTTTATATATAAGACAGCCTAGAAAGCTTATTTTTAGACATCTAATGGAATTGATATGTGGATCCACTGGTGGTTTCAGTCAACAAACAATTGAACAATTTTAAAAAATGGAAACAATTGGGACAGTTTTTGGGTCAGTCAGTTAAGTGTCCAATTCTTGATTTCAGCTCAGGTCATGATCTCAGGATTGTGATATCAAGCTCTGTGTCAGGCTGTGTACTGGGCATAAAGCCTGATTAAGATTCTCTTTCTCCCTTTCCCTCTGCCCCTCTCTGCATCCCTCTCTCTAACAACAAACAAACAACAAAAAAAAAACAAACAACCCCCCCACACAAAAAACACAAAACAAAAAAACAAAACCCCCAAATAATTCAAAGGTATACCATGTAGTTTTGCCATTTTATCTTAAAAAGACACACACTTTCTATTTGTGATAACGGCTTATGATCCTACCTGCTCTGTCACCTACTACCCTGCTACAACATCCATATGCACATTGTCACATCACAGTGCATACAAGTATGAACATGGGATTTGTGTGTGGCAGAGACTTCTAACTTCTTACTAACTCCATTCCTCTTCTTCTAGAGATTAGAGTTCACAAATCCCTTGCCGGTAGTTGTGGTCATGTGACTGAGTTCTCCCTAATGGAATAGGAGAACAAATGATATGTTACTGCCCAATAAAAACCTCTCATGTGTGATTTTTCATATTCTTTAGCCTTCCAGGGCTTGATGAAGACAAAAATGTTAATGTTGGAAACCATGCATTGAAGATAGTGGAGCTGTAGAGTGGAAGGGTACTAGATCTTGGAGCTATCTCTTGGAGAAGAACCCACTGATCAAGACTTTACATAAGTGAGATATAGAATCTTATCATGTTTGAGACTGTGTGATCACAGGCAAGTTATTTGTCCACCATTCACATCAATTTCCTCATCTAAAAAATGGTGTGGTTGTTCTAAAATATGTATACAAACTCTTTGATACTTTTCCTTCAAAAAGTAGGGTATAATTTTCCTCCTCCTCAGTGTACACAGGACTTAGTGACTTGCCTTCTAACAGAATATGGTGGAAGTAGTGGTGTGTGGCTTCTAAGAGTAGGTCATAAAAGGTGTGCCTTCGTTCTTTCTCTCACTCTTAGATTCTTTGCTTTGGGTGAAGTCAGCTGCCCCGTGGTGAAGACTCAAACAGTGCCATGGAGAGATCCACATGGTGAGGAACTGAACACTCTTGTGATTGAGCCAACTTAGAAGCAGACCCTATAGCCCTAGTCAAGCCTTCAGATGACCATAGTCTGGGCCGGCATCTTGACCCAGCTTCTCTCTATGATTCATAGAAACTTTGTGATCCACAAAATCTAAGTTGAGTAAAAAAGAATATAAGCCTGTTAGGGGGATTGATAGGTGTGTTAAAGTCAATAGATTAGAAGTCCCAATGAAGATCAAAGAATTGTTAGAATTGATTGAGGGGGTGGGGTTGTTAGAATATGTTAATGAGAAAGACAGAGCTGATGGTTCGAGAGTACAGTCAAGATAGTGGATGTATTATAGTTATGGATATGATGATTTAGAGATCTAGGTTGTTAAGATCATAAGACTTGATGGCTAAGATGAACTGAAGGAAAGACTGTTGGCAATGAGAGGCTAGAGTGATGGGTGGATTATTTTGTTAGATGTTGAAGCTACCAAGAGTGATGATGAGGATAGGATTAATTTTGGCAAGAAAGGCAGTGAGCTGGGTGCTAATATTTTTAATAAATTTGGAGGTCTAATTGAATAGTGTTAGATGAATAAAACAAGGAGGAGTAGTTGATGGTGCTGCCTGATTGATGTGGCTCAAAGGAGCCTGTGTGTTTGAGGAAGAAGGGATGAAAAATTATGTGGAAACAGCCAAGAGGAGCAGGGATGATACCACTGCATGTCCATGCCCTAGGGTACTAGGGATCCATGGAAAAAC
>ML096916.1:0-10999 GCA_003697995.1 Taxidea taxus jeffersonii | reverse complement strand
GAGTGGATTCAACTTTTGATCAACTTCGGGAAGCCAGACCGTGCTTTTTCACCTCTGGCAGAAAAGGATGGTGGAAGGGCCATGGGGACCTGAACACAGGCGTAGAAACCATGAGGCAGTCTTCCTCACTCTCACTGAAGTACTCCATAGGCCTGGCAAGGCACTCGATCTTGCTCTGCATGTTTCCTAGTCTATAATCCCTCTGGAGTGCCTTGCGGAATAAATAATTAATGGTTGCAAAGCATGAAACCTAAAGTGCTATGGAAACAGAAAAGCAACAATAAAAGGACTCTCCTTGTTGGTTGCTCAACTCCAGCACTCAGCAGAGCAGCTCTTGAAACATGAGCCCACTCAGGCTCCAGGCTGGCCAGCCCGAGACGTGAATTCAACTCCCCCAGTGTCTTGCGTTAGCCTTGACCCTTAGACTACCTCCCTGGCACCCACCTGTCCTCCTTTCCCTTTCCCTGTCCAACCAAGAGGAAAAAAGCTCTAATTATATGAGATCATGTTGATGTGGTTTAATTTCACACACTTCATTCTTTCATTTATCCATTTAACATTTTTGGTACACCTGCTCGCTCTGGGCTCTATACTTAACCTGGTTACAAAGGTGGAGGGGTTCCAGTCTGAGCCTTACCTGCATGAATGGCCATGTGCCCACATATCTGAGTTCTGGGAGAACCGGTGGGGCAGGCTCCTCAGGAGTCTTTGCAGAAAAGCCCCAGAAACCTTGGGAATAGAGGAAGACCAGAAGCAGGATGAATTTCACCTAGAAACAAGGGTTTCAACCTCCTTCTCCAGATTAGACTTTGTTGCATTTGATCTGGATTTTAGTAATATCATGTATCTTATAGGATACATGTCAGTAATATGTATCCTCAGTAACGTGGATTTCTCTCTCTCACTCTCTCTTTCTCTATATGTACACACAAAAATGCACATATATGTATATTCTCTAATGTGGATTTCTTTTTAAAAATATTTTATTTATTTATTTGTCAGAGAGAGAGAAAGAGAGAGCACAAGCAGGGAGAATAGCAGGCAGAGCAGGCAGAGGGAGAAGCAGTCTCACTGCTGAGCAAGGAGCCTGATGTGGGACTCAATCCTAGTACCCTGGGATCATGACCTGAGCCAAAGGCAAAAGCTTAATTGACTGAGCCACTCTGGCATCACTCTAATGTGGATTTCTGACTTTTAATAATATCTGAAAGATCATTCTTTGTAAGATATCATGGCGTGGGCAGCACAACTTTTTATGGCATTCCTAACATATTTGATACCTGGAACAAATCACTTATTAATTCTCCCCAATTCCACAAAATTCTCTTCTGTAATAATCATGTAATAATAACATTCAATATTTTCTCAATTCATTCTTTAATTGACAAACAACTAAAAAAGAAACTTTACCTTGAAATTATTAAAATTTAATAAATTATTTAATATATGAACTGAATTCTGCACCTACCAAGCAAAGCTTGCTATTCGCACTGTATTTCATTGTTTTTACATTTCAAACACAAAAAGTCCAAGTGATCAGATAGAATGACAGAGCTGAAGCATTTCTAGTCCTGTCTCTTCATCTTTTCAACCCCCAGGTTGTCAGTAATTTGAATCTACTGTTTAAGCACAGAAATATGTAGCATTTAGGAAATTGAAGACACAAATGGCACCCCAAATGTACTGGATTGATTTCAGATGATTCTTTACTCTTCAAATGAAATTATGTAGCTGAGTTTGTGTATCTGGAGGGTGGCTGTATAATCGGGAGTTCTCTGAGTTAACTTTCATGTGGAATACCATGTTTATTAAAAGATAAGTGGCGAAACTTGCTAATTTGAAGTCTGTGTTATTACCATTGTTGTTTTGCTATCGCTATTATTAAAACTCAACAAAACTGCAGTAATTGTTTAGAACTTAGATAAACCAAAGGGAGGAGTAGTTTACCATTGTTAGGACAGACAATGTGCAACAAGAGTAAAAAGCAGGTTGACTTTTAGATGGTTTTGTCTTTAATCCTCTACAGGCAGTACATGCTGTATTGTCTTCTCCTAAGGGGGACCGCTGCCATTTTCCCACCATTCCAACTCCACTTCTATTTCAAGGAATTTCAGAACATGGCAAAATGCAGGCAGAGAGAGGAAGTTTCCCATTTGTTCACAGACCACTGCTCAATTCTACTGCTCAGAGAATTCTAGCAGAGCTTGGCAGGGGGTGACTGTGGTGGACAGAGCAAGTGGTACCCACAGGGAGGGCCAGGTATGTCCACAGACTTTAGTAGGGCCATGGTGCCTGCCAGACAGACTGACATTTTTAGTTATTCACAGAAATGCTTTGCAACAGGAGGGAGTGTTTTGCCCAGGTAGGTGTCTATGCGAGCAGATTAGAGCAAGAGCCAGCACTCATAGATACACCCAAAGATAGTTAAGATAGAAAGACATTCTGCCCTCAGAGTGCACACAGTCTAGTAGGGCAAAGGTCAAATAAATATAATATACATCATAATATAGTATAATATAATTTCATATGGTGTCTAATCTTATAAGAAGAATGCTTGGCGAATGTGTATGGAATGTTTGGGGATGTTTCCCGGGAGATAAAAAACAGACAAAACCCTGAACTGATTGTTGAAATAGAAGGAGGAGTTAGTGACCTCTAAGACTGAACTTGTCCTGCCAGGGTTTCAAATGTGACTCTTGGGCAGATAAGATATTTGGGAGTGGGAGTGTTCCCAAAGATCCCCCTTAAATCAAGCGGCATCAAAATGCCCAAGACTTATTGAACGTTCACATTGTGCCGAGTACTATGCTTTCAGGGTGCTGAGTACTACTCATCTATTTTTATTGTCAATGCAGTTCCAAGGGTAGGTTCTGTTATCACCTTCATTTTTAATAAGAGGGTGGGCGGCAGTGGGAAAATGAGGCTTTTGGCAGGCAAGCAACTTGCCAAAGGTCATAAACTAAGTTACAGAGATAGGATTTGAATACAAACATTCCGAATTCAGAGTTTAGGATTTAATTTTTCAGTTGCTCCCTGAAAAAGCATCTGGACACCATTCACTCAAAGCCCACTGTCCCTCCTCCCCTAAGCTGCATGTAACTGGCATTTCTCTAGTGGGATGACTCCTGCAGGTATTCAGCTGGGCTGTGGTTGGCAAAGACAAAGGTCATCACCAGCAAACACTCCCTTGGGTAAGATTCAGGCTTTGTGTTTGAATACCATCTCTGCCACTTCTTGACAATATGGTCTTGACTGAGCCACTTATCCTATCTGAGCTCAGCTTTCTCCTCCATAACATGGGGCTACTAAGACCCAAGTCTCAAATTTGTTCTGAAATTACATGCCAGTAGGTGAAGCAGTACCTGTCATGTGATAGGTACTTCACATGCTAGTCTGACATACGTCAACCAAGTCAACTAAGCAGAGCACATCACAACTTGTTTTTGAGAAAATTTAGCTGGCACTCAATTTTGTTCTTCCGCAGCGACATATTTTGAATCTTAAGTAAAAGACCCCAGGATCACTATTTATTTTAAACAACAGACACCTGTCATTGCTCAAATTAGAAACACTTGCAGAACCATGCTACAAAATATTTATAAATTCACAAATGTGTTTTAATTGCCACTAAGTAAAATGAATTCAGCTGTAGTTTTTCACTGTAAGAAAAAAGATGCCTTCCTTCTTTTCTCCCTATTCTAATGATAACTGTTGAATATTGGATTTGTGAAGACAAATGTACAGTATTTATGATAAAGGGAAGTTTGGAGGTTGGAAGGAAAGGAAAGGAAAGGAGTGGGGGAGAGATGGCTTGATGCTTGGCACTTGATATTTCAGATAAAAATGAGTCCAAGGCAATATTTTTCCATTTTGCCTTGTAACTCCTACCCACGGTAGGAAATTCATTACCTAATTGGTGAGGTGTTTTCCTTTTAATTGGATAATGTAAGTCTGAAGGTATCCACGCATTTATTCATTATACTTTGTGTGTGTGTGTGTGTGTGTGTGTGTGTGTGTGTGTGTTTTAGAGTCTGAGGGAAAGTAATGACAGTTTTATCTAAAAGAAGAAATAATGCAGCTCCACTTCCACTGGTTGTGGCTTTTTGAGAATTGTATCCCTGACTCAATTTCCTACTTGAGTTTTAACAGCATTAAGATTTTGAGTGGTAGGGGCACCTGGGGGCTCAGTGGGTTAAAGCCTCTGCCTCAGGCTCAGGTCATGATCTCAGGGTCCTGGGATCGAGCCCCGCCTCCGGCTCTCTGCTCAGTGGGGAGCCTGCTTCCCTCTCTCTCTCTCTCTGCCTACTTGTGATCTCTGTCTGTCAAATAAAAAAATAAAATCTTTTAAAATAAAAAAAAATTGGACCATTTCACATAAAATCTGGATTTTTGCTCTCTCTTACAAAGATGGAATATCAAGCAAACTGCTCCTGCTTGATCCTGTGGCAGTGGTCCTCACAGCTGGCTTCCTACTTCAGCACCAGCACCAGCAGCACCTAGAAACTTGTTAGAAATTCAAATTCATGGGCCCTCCCAGACCTACTCAGTCAGAAACATTGTGACATTAGTTACCCTTCAGTCATTCTGACCCACACCATGCCTGAGAACCTCTGCCTTGTGGCAACAATCTGTAGGATTTCCTTGGGAGCAGGCATCTTCCCACTGGTCTTTGATGTTCCAGCTTTCCACAAACCCTATTGTGGAAATAGTGTGTGTACACAGGCTCCCTTACTCCTGGACTTTTAGGGGACAATTTCTTAGCCAGCCCCAGGGTCAGCCAGCCTCGTGGGTTTTCTGTCTGAAGCATTTCACATGGCCTCACTCTCAGGAAAGGCTTGAGCTTGGTTTAAGGCTTTGCTCTTCTGTCCTGAAATTCTTAATCGTTTTATCTTTGAATTCATGTTTTGTGAGTGAAGTGTGATGAGACAATTGAACATGTGTGTGAGCAGAGGAAATCCACGAGTGGGCAGCATGCATGGACTCAGACTGACGGGCTGAGAAGGGTACCAGGCAGCACGCATGCTGAGCAGTTGGCTTGGCTGCCCAGTGCACATGTGCATGCCTGGGGCAGTCGGGGCACCATGGATCCCCAAGGAAGCAACAGAATGCATAAACAGCCATCTTGATTATATATAACCAGCACGGGAACTACTGGCGTGCACTCAGCAAACTTTGTCAGTAAATTACTACAAAATAATAGCATATGCACGGACATTGCAGTAAAGCATATCAAGGAGTTATTCTTAAAAGCATTTAGACTCTATGGATTTGAAAATTGCTGCAGCGTTGCAAAGCAGTTACCCATGGGCTTACAAACCAAAATTAAATTTAAAAATTATCACATTCAATAAAAAAGAATATTATTTTCCTACGAAGCTTTGGATTTACCAAAGAAAACACTTCTCAGATTAATGTTTCCTTGTAATCGAAGATACAGGGATAGGATGCATAAATAGGCATTTGAATTACATACAGACCATGAACTGCTTTCAGTTTCTTGTATGACCTCTGCAGGTTATATAAAATGTCAGAGGAAGCATTAAAATGCGTTGTATCAATTTACTCTTACAATTAAATTCAAACGTATACAAAACTGATTTCTATGAAGAGTTAAATCTTTTTAGAGAAGTTGTTTCTCAAGAATCATTGGCTCTAAATGCACTAAAATTTATATATCAACATAAATTATCAAAAATTTCTCCCAGTATTGCCACAGCCTATAAAATGCCCTTAACTGTAGTAATACTTGCATCAGCATAAAGATCCTTCTCAAAGTTAAAAATGCTCAAACATCATTTGTAATCCTTCATTTGCTGAGAATGATTACTTTCAATTATATTGATTGAAAATGAAGTTTCTAAAGGTATAAATTTGATTCATCTAATAAAATGAATAAATGAAGACAGCCAGAAACATTTTTATGATCACTCAAGATATAAGTACTTAATAAAGTTTTGACTTTATTAGGATTATTATTTCTTATAAAAATATAATACCAAAGGCTTTTTTTTTTGCATTTTCTAAGTTGATATTGTTACTGATGTATTACTGCTACTCCATTATGTTTCATAGGAATAAAATAATTTTAAAGATTAAAAACTTACTATTTCTCCCTCTTAAACAGCATTTCTTCCCCTGCTTTAGGAAAAAGAGGCTCTGAATTTTCATTTTGTGCAAGTCCCATAAATTATGTAGCTGGTCTTGTCTGTGACATTTGAGGAGCACCCTCAGGAGTAGAAACAAACAAACACAACAACAAAGAAAAACAGTCAGAAGACCCAGTTTCAAAACCCGGCTCTGGGACACTCTAAGACATATTGTTCGTGTTTTCAATATACTGAAGGCAAAAATGGTGCTAAGACTGTGACAGAATAGAAAAAACTAAAGATACATGACAAATATAAGGAACACAGAAACACGGATTGAATCTTGGATGGGAAGAAAATCATAAAGAAAATTTGGGGAACAACATTGACTATGGACTTGATATTAGGTGATGTCACTGAATTGACATGTCATTTATTGTGATAATGGTATTGTGACTACTAGAAGAATGTCCTGCTCTTAGGGAATACATCGATTTTTAGGAGTCAGGTATTAAGGCAATTCTTGAATGGTTAGACAAAAGAGCGAGTGGGAGGATGGTCTAAGAGCAAGGCAAATGTTAATCAATGAATCTACCTAAAAGGGTGCTTGTGTTTATTGTATTATTTCACTTTTCTGAAGGTTTGATGTTTTTCACACACAAAAATGGAGAAAACAAATGACAGAGCACAGAAGGGCTTTCTAGAAAGTTGGTAATGTCATATATTTAGAGATGGGGAGTTGTTGCAAGGACGTCTTTAATTTCTACTATTCGCCCAGCTATTTGCTTATCATTTCTGCACTCTTTTGTATGGATTCTGTTTGTCAGTTCAAATAATTTAAAATGGTGCTTGATAACTGAGCAAGAAATACCCAAATGTGATGCATTGTTATACCGCTGAGTGAACATATGCCAGGGCTCAGTGTTTTTTGAGCGCGAGGATTTTGCCAATTAATCAGACGATCACTTTCCTTTTGTTTGTTTTGCACACCAGATTCCAAATTTCACATTCAAAATTTCAGTCGAAAGCTCCGTATGGAGAAGGAGCAGGAATAATATGAGGAAAATTAACTGGCAACAACTTGCACAGAGGTGGACCTGGGCCATACAGCCTTATGTCGATACAATTTTGAGGCCCCTCCTTGAGGAAAATAATGCAAAATTGGACCTGAAAATAAATGTGGATTTGGGAAGGGTCTAGGAAGGGAGGGCTCAGAAATTGTTTCCGTGTTCATGAAAAATCTGCTTCTGTTTTTTTCCCCCCATTATTTAAAGTTCGAACAAAGGAAAAATTTATTCTTGTTTAGATTTTTATTTCTATCATTACTATATTTACTACATTTATATTGTTTCTTCAGTTACCTCTAGGGACAGATCTCGGTTTTTTCATGCCTATGGGAGTGAGCTTTCCCTGTTTGCTTCTCTACAATAGCTAGAAGAGAAGTACTGATCTATAGACTAGTACTATGGAAAAGAAAGGAACAGTAGAGTCTCTGATTTCCTCCTATCTGAAATGACAAAATAATACACACTCCACCATCGTTGCCAAACTCAGCCTAGCTCATGTGCCAGGTCCTGGAGAAGAGCTCACAAGTGACCAAACTGAGCTTTGTTTAGTCCTCCTAGTGGCCTCCTGAGATGGGAATTATTATTCCCATTTGGTAGCTGAAAATATTTTCCCTGAGTTCATCCAGAGAGTAGTGCTTGAGCCAGAATTTAAATTACGGTTTTGTACTTCTGAGACCTGCACGCTAACCGTTGCACTCCCCACTGTACTAGCCAACTGGAACAACTTATGTTGCAAGACACGGCAGACACATAACTGCTATCTCAAGTTCAGAGATCTGATGTCAGCTTTTCATGCCTCTAATAAAAGAAATGAAATACAGAATAGTTGAATTTCAAAGCAGGGACTGGAGAGCAACAGGGCAGAAGAATAAGCCCAATGCGGCTCCGTGACTTAGGCTCTCACTTCTACCAAGATCAGGCCTTCCCACTTAGCTCCTGGAACTCTCCAAAATGTCAAAAGGGAAAACAAGAAAATGGGACATTTCATGAACAGGAAAATGCATCTTGTTGATATACACTTGGTTTTTTTTTTACCTTAATGTTCATACTTCAGTTGCTAAATTAATGCAATTTCTTAGCTTCTTTTCCTAATCAAATGATTTTTTTCTCTTATCTCAGACAACTAAACTCACCAAGATAGCTTAGCAACATACACATTTTTTTTTAAACAACTAATTTTACTCCATTTTGGAGAGTTTCTGTGAAATTCATGTTGGAAAGGTTTCTCTCCTCTTTCGTTCTCTTTCAAGAACTGACAGAGATCAACCAATCAATCAATCAATCAATCTCAAGATTTCATTAATAAATTAACATACCCAGGGTCAGATTTTTTTCTGTCAAAAAGCATATGGAAAACTTATGTATTCTTTCTGCTTTCTGTAACCTCCAAATCAGCGTTAGTCAGCCTGTCTTGATTTGATATCAATCCCCAGAACTGTGACTGGCAAAGCTGAAACAAATTTCAAAGCCAGTTAAAAAGGGATAATCACTGGTAGATTAAAGAAGAAGAAGAAGAAGAAGAAGAAGAAGAAGAAGAAGAAGAAGAAGAAGAAGAAGAAGAAGAAGAAGAAGAAGAAGAAGGAGAAGAAGAAGGAGAAGAAGAAGGAGGAGAAGAAGAAGGAGGAGAAGAAGAAGGAGGAGAAGAAGAAGGAGGAGGAGGAGGAGAGGTTAATCTTTTGAAGGCAACAGCTGAGAGCATTTGGTGCAATCAGGCAATCCTCGAATGGCCAGCGACCTCGATACTCATTAGGTCTTCCTTTGTGGCATGAAAGGCCTCTGCTTTCTTCTAGTGATACTGTCCATGGACCAGTTTTCTGCAGTACACAAAACAGATAGGTTTTCCTCATAGGTCTGGCAAACAAGTCTTGTCTTTCATTACAAAGACAACTTGATACTGAGACAAGTGGAGTTCTACTTCCACTTGTGTTTGAATTCCTGGGTTGTGGTTGAGGCTGTCGGGAAGGGAGCATGGAATCACTATTGGCTGCTAGTTCAGACTTGATTCTTTGGAGTTAAGGCTTTGAATAACCCAAAACAGAGCAATCAAAAGTCCTTCAGTTTTTGGTAAATGGTTTTATAATTCTAGGAGAACGGGCTGGAAGGCAGAAATTTAATCACCAATTAAAAATATAAATTGTAGGTGCACCTGGGGGGCTCAGTGGGTTAAGCCTCTGCCTTTGGCTCAGGTCATGGTTTTAGGGTCCTGGGATCTAGTCCCATATCGGGTTCTCTGCTCAGCGGGGAGCCTGCCTCCCCCTCTCCCTCTGCCTACCTCTCTGCCTACTTAGGATCTCTCTCTCTCTGTGTCAAATAAATAAATAAAATCTTTAAAAATGTATATAAATTGTAGTGTTAGAAATACATGTCATATTTATTCTCTCTCCCACTCTCTCCTTGTGGGAGGACTCCAGCTGCATGTTTCTTGGGAGTAGAGAACAAAATCCTTTCGGAAAGCAACTCTGAGCCACATTTATGATGGGCAGAACTTGAGTTTCTTGAAGTTTCACATCCCTCCATGCGCCTCTTAGAGAACACCTTAACTAAACTATTCTTGGGAAACTGGATGAGATGCTCCCCTATCCAGTGTGTGGCCGAGATGCCTTGTAGACCTGTCAAGAACTCTTTGGAGAGGGATGGGATGTGTGTCTCGTCCCAGGATAGAAATCCCTAGAGGGTCCATCTCACAGTTTTCTCTCAGGTTTACGAAGGCCTATTGCAGATGCCGAGATAAGAGGGCCCAACTATTCAGTACTCATTCACTGCAGCTGGTAGTGGGAGAACTCCTTAATACTGTCTTATCTTTCCTTACAACCATTATGTCAATGCAGTGGTAGAGAATAACATAAACAGATGAAATTTACACTCAATTTAGTAGAAACCACAGACTTCCATGAGCCTATAGTTTCTTCCTAACCCAATCAGTCATTATTCAACAAATATTTGTTCAGTACGCCAACATGAAGAAAACTCACTTCAAGTTTGGCTGAAACTTTGCCCCAGTGACCAACCAGCCTCATCGTTAGTAACGATGAGCATGATAGATGCTAAACACTGAGTACAAGAAGCAGATGTTGGGAGCGGAGAGGACCAACACTTACAAATAAACAGTGACTAATTACCCCTGCGTGACTTAGAGTAGACCACCTGGCTAATTTCAAGGTTATGAGATGAAGGCAAAGAGGGAAGGAAAAGCACGGCTTCAACAATCTCAGAGCTAAGCACAGGATTTCGTCGAGGGAGCCATCTTACGGTTGACAAACTAGGCTCGGCAATTATGCAGAGACACCAGGAGCTGGCGCACGAATGAGAGAAGAGTGCCATGAAGATGTGCATGTGACTGTCTTGGCTTGTTTGCTGCACATGTAAATAATTACAGGTAACTAATTACCAATCAGTACTTATTACCAATTAACGGGTAATAATTACCAGTTGGTCTACAACAGAAAGAAATTTGTCTGTGGAGTCTCAGACTACAGTGGAACAAGGGAGCCTTGAAGACTGCTTCGTTGAGCTACCTCCCTTCTCCCTCAAGGTTTATAGAAAAAGAAACTGGGATTCAGGAAGTATTTGCCTAAAGTCATGCAGAATCCATGTCTGTTTAATTCTTCTTTTAGCATCTGACAATATAGACATACTCAAACTTGACACAGATGAAAATGGGAAATGTCTACGTTCAAAGCCTCAGACACAAAGCCTGTAAATATTTGTGGAAGTACACCTACCCTGGCTTTTCCCAGGGTTGTATTTGGTAATCTTTTTGATAGATTATCTCCACATTTACAATTATATGAGGCAAATGGGATAAAGAAATGGCAAAAATGCGCAGGGGACAGTTCTTTGCGACTT
>RCUC01099940.1:0-10613 GCA_003697995.1 Taxidea taxus jeffersonii | reverse complement strand
AAACTGGCCTTCAAAATAAGAGCACACAGGACAGTGGTTAGAGAAATTTAAGATCCCAACAGAGTGAAAAATCTTAATGTTTAACTGGATGCATCATGTGGCCATTTTAAAATATACACTATCAACAATCCTTTCAAGTAGGCCTTTTGAAGTTGGTAATTTATGACTGTAAGTGTTAGACTATCTGTTTGCTCCCACCATCTTACCCCCCAAAATCACCCTGTCCAATAGTTTATGCTGCTACTGCTTTCCATCCTCTTAGTTAGTATATTTTCCTTCTGTTTTGTGTCTACTTTTTATGGGGATACACTTCTGTTGCCTCCTGTCATTTCCTGGGCACCTTCTATTAATTTGTTTGGGTCAATGCTACATAACTGCTCTTTGTTAAGTTTTTCATAGACCTCAGTCTCAGAAGAGTGGGAAAGTTAAGACACTTATCACCCCGTCTAGTATTCAAGGTGATCGGGAGTTACTATGAAATTGTTTAGGTGATGTAGATAATTTTCATTCTTTTTTCCTGCAGACATTAATACAAAACAATATTCACTGCTATCTCTCCTCACATGGTTCAAAATCTGAGTAATGTCATATGGGGTAGAATTATAGAGTTCTTTCTTCAAATGTCAAAACAGTACTTGTAAAGAAGTGTCATAGATGGGGCACCTGGGTGGCTAAGTGGGTTGGGGCTTCTGCCACCTGCTGGAGTCATGATCCCAGGCTCCTGGGATCGAGCCCACATCGGGCACTCTGCTCGGCAGGGAGCCTGCTTTTCCCTCTCTCTCTGCCTGCCTCTCTGCCTACTTGTGATCTCTGTTTGTCAAGTAAATGAATAAAAATTTTAAAAAACAAAACAAAACAAAAAAATGTTTTCCTATACTATTAAGAAAAAAAAAAAAAGAAGAAGAAGTGTCATAGATACCTTGTTACTGAGGCTTGCCCAGAGATGCAAGTGACAAAGATAATCCCTGGGAAATACTTTAACCTTGAAGTAATTCATACTTCATCTATGTACTTTCTATATGTTGTCCTTGATTTTGTAACATTACAAAGTCTGATAGAGTTTGGTTACAGGAGTGCTATAATAACAATGAGCATGGTTGTAGAAACTGCTGGGAATAATGAAAAATTTGTATCATTCTTTCCTCCACATAATATGAAAAGATTACTTTGACTGTGTTTTCCTCTGAGCTGCCATTGTTAACAATTGAACACAAGAACACTCTGTAGTACCTGTGATCTAATAAAAATATATCACTGTTGCCCTTGAAATTAGAGTGCTACTGTAGAAAAAAAGATATGTCCTCATTACCTTGTAAGCCAGTAGAAATAGTTGAAAATATGGAAATATGGCTCCCGTCTCCCTTTCTCTTCCAGGTCTTACACAGATGCATCTAAGGGAGGGAACCTAAGTTTTACTCAGAATCTTAGGTGCGAGAAACTCTAGAAAAATATGTTGGATTGCAGGAATGCATATCATGGAAAGATGATTCAGAATCTGAACACACCAAGCTATACTACCTACCATGGTGAGAATACAGGAAAACAAAGCCAGCTGACCTAGGATTCTTAGGAGAAAAGGATGTTAAGTTTAGATTATTCCAGCCTCTGGAAAGACTAGGGGAAGTAGTGGTGGAGGCAGGAGAATCCATACTTAAATGATTCAGAAGTGAAAGGGGATGTTACATTCTAGAGACATAAAGTAGTTTGATATGCTTAGATGGTAGGATAACCAGGAGGGGGTGAGGGAGAGAGATAAACAGAAGCCAAATGGCTAAAGGCCTGGTAATCATCAGCTCATTAATAAGGGTTAACTCTTATGTTATGGAGATTCACCACAAAGCCTGATAGTTCTGTTTCATCCCCTTCTCATTTTAACCAGAATAGAATTTCCTTTCTTTCACTTTTAATTTCTTGTTTTGGAATACATTTGACACCAGGCCTAGTAGCAGAGGACCCAGGAACACAACTCTGTTCTTCCCTCCAAGCTACGGAGTAAAAAAGCAAAAACCTTACATATTCCTACCAAACTGAAGCAAAGACCTTATGTCATCAGGCAGCAACTGATGCTGAATTAATACTCCTTTAAAAGTTTATGAACATAGGTGTGCCTGGGTGGCTCAGATGGTTAAGCATCTGACTCTGGCTTGGATCATGATCCCTGGGTCCTGGGATTGAGCCCCTCATTGGGTTCCCAGCTCAGCAGGGTGTCTGCTTGTCCCTCTAACCCTCCCTCTCTCTTTCTTATCTTCTCCCTCCCCCTGCTCATGCTCTCTCTCTCTCAAATAAGTTAAATAAAATCTTTTAAAAAGAAGTTTATGGGGCACCTGGGTGGCTCAGTGGGTTAAAGCATCTGCCTTTGGCTCGGGTCATGATCCCAGGGTCCTGGGATCGAGCCCAGCATCAGTCTCTCTGATCAGCAGGGAGCCTGCTTCCCTTCCTCTCTCTGCTTGCCTCTCTGCCTACTTGTGGTCTCTGTCTGTCAAATAAATAAATAAAATCTTTTAAAAAAAGTTTATGATCACAAATAATATCCTACCTTTGCATAATGTTAGGGAGAAGAAAGATATAGGGATGGAATACTTTTCCCATCCTCTAAGGTAGTAATAGAAATGTTTGATTTTTTGCAATATTTCAATGGAATAAAAGGTTATTCACAAGGTCACCATACATAGACACACAAAAGGTCTTATTCCTATAACAGCTTCAACAAGGGCTAAGCTGAAGAAGTCCTTTAAACATCACCTACCAACCTTCCTTCCTCTTGAGCAGTATTGTATTTGCTCTAACTGGAGAAAAGGATATCAAAAGTAACTCTTAATTCTCCACCTCTCAGTGCCAGGCAGGTCTTCCTTATCTCTACCCTAAATTTGTTCCCTATAATTCAAACACATTTTGTGTTTGTTTGTCATAGTAAATACCTGATTATCAGTAAATGTATAATAGCATTTCATAAACTAGCAGGTATTAATCACCTTAGTTGTTTTGTTTTTCAGAAAATATCTGAATTTTATGTCTTTTCTCTACCTTTCTCTAACATTTCTTTATAGTTGATTTTAGGAGTTCCTTTTTGGATAGATTGATATTAATGCGAATTGCTTTCTGTGACCCTACCCTCAAAATATGTGGAGGACAATGTACATGTTAATAGGCCTTTTTAAAATATAATTCTGGGGGCACCTGGGTGGCTCAGTAGGTTAAAGTCTCTGCCTTCAGCTCAGGTCATGATCCCAGGGTCCTGGGGATCCAGCCTTGCATCTGGTTCTCTGCTCTGCAGGGAGCCTCCATCCCCCTCTCTCTCTCTGTCTGCCTCTCTGCCTACTTGTGGTCTCTGTCAAATAAATAAATAAAATCTTTAAAAAATAATAAAATAAAATATAATTCTGGGTAAATGTGTTTACTTCCAGGATTGCCAACAACTTTAAATAGTCTGCAGTTTTTCTAGTATTTTATATCAATTAATACATGATACATATAAAAAATGAATATGCCAAGATACTAAGTAATTTATCAATTAGTCTCACACCAACCTTCTCTAAAAAGTGAATTTAAGCCTCTTTCCTTCCAGCTATGTCTTTTTTTTCCTCCAAACTCTGCTATAACCTGGGGAGAAACTGCTGATGTTTATCCTTCTGTATTCAATTCTGCAATTAAAATATGAACTTTTAAACCTAAAAATTCCAGTGGAGCCTTGGTAAACAGCAGGAGCAACACATATCCAAGCATGTTCACGTTTCTGGCATGTGAAGGCCCACAGAAGAGGGCTTATTTTATATTGGTCTTTTGTATTCTTACATTTGACTGATTGAGTCAATGGAAACCAGCCCTAATTGTTGCTTTATAGGCGGACGATGTTTTCCATCACTGGCACATACTGAACTAAACCTTTGGGGAATAAAACAGGGCTGGGCTGCTGTTTTCTGTTACTCTGCAAATCAGAAAAAGATTGGTAGTTCTGATTAATCTTTTATTTCGTTTAGTTGCCTACACAACACCCTGCCAAATTACTTTATAATAAATAATAAAAGTCACGGAGAACTATGTGTTTATTCTTACCACCAATTCAAATGAAAGGTTTTCTGTAAATGAGTTATTTCTAATAAAGCACAAAGCTAGAAGAAAGATATTAAAAGCAAATTTGCTGCATGGCTTTATGTTATTAGAACTGACAAACTTGAGAAAAAGTTCAGCTAATGCTCATGTGGTTTTAAAGATTCTAGAAAATCTAAAGGCAGCAAAGCAATTCCAAATGTATCTCTCCATCTTGTAAATGACATTTAATGAACAAACCTATTAGGGTAAACATGATGCTATTCAGGTTCTCCACAACAGTGGACTTCAGAAGTATAACTCATTGGGTATGTTAAAATAACATTTTCTAAAAATGTGCTAAAATAAAACAAGCATTAGACTTTAAATGAAAAAAGATTGCATTTAATAGCAAACAGAATGTAATGTTGCCATACACACATTCTCAATGGGAAAATAAGTTAATGAGATCATTCTTATGTAAGAACATGGGAACATGAAAGTATGATTACTAGTATGCACACGTATATATTTTGCAAAACACAGAATTGCTTATATGCATTTTTGTTATTAATGTTTTCTTAACATCACTACTCTCATTTTTACAGATGAGGAAGTCAAGACATAAAGTGATTAAACAATTACTCAAGATAAAAAATGAGCATTTGGCTATGCCAGCTTCATCTCACCACCAGTGATTGACATGTGGGACAGTTGTGATTCTGCCTCTCTGTGTCTGTATCTGGAGTGATACAGCCAACCCACTGAAACATGATGACCAAAGAATTATTAGCAAATGTAACATCTGGAAGTTGTTTCAATAGTGCAGGATGTTAAAACAAGTGTGTGGGGGTAATTAATTGATTTAGCACATTTAAGGGAAGTTTCTTCTCAATTACAATACTTACTGGGAAATAATGGTGTACTAAAGAAACAGCATATTTTCCATGGCTAGGGTTGCCATTATGCCATTTCTTTCTCCCTTAGTCAACAACATAGGCACTTAAGGGTTTGAGCTATAAAATGTGTCTTAAAATCTGGTCAATAGGATATTGGATAACTTTCTGGAAATTTTCAAAAGATCTGCTCCTAATACATTAAATTATATGGCTTCAGATGTATTTAGTTATTTTGCTTAACTGTTACAGTGACTTCCCTCACCTAATAATTCAAACACCTCTTAAACTACTGAACAACCATTAGGATATGCATTGATTCTATAAGCTGCAGGTTACAAGCATATTTTACACAGTCAAGAATTTTTAGAACTCAAAGGTTTCCTCTAGTATTTGTTAAATGGCTACTTTGCTGAGAGACAAAGCAGTACATGGGTTCAGCCTGGTGGCATTAACGGCAATAAGCCAAAGCCAAACAAAACAAAACAATAATTATCACATTTATGTCCTGTGGCAAAAAGAGTTAGTTAAATATGCTATGGAGCTGATATGTTTAACTGAAGCTTAAAATAATTGGAAGATAAATGAATGGAGGCAGTAAAAATTTTCTAAAACTCTGAGCTCCGGATGGAATTAGAATAATTTCCTGACCATATTGTAACAGTCTTATTTGATAACAAGATCAGTCTTGGTTCCTGTAATGGTGTCCTATTTTGTGTGCAGTCTAATAATTCAAGAGAAATAAGGGAAAATAATTGGACAAAATACCAGTACTAGGAGTGAATTAGTTGATTAAATGAACACTTGTGACCGTGTGTTATGTGCCAGGCATTGGACTTTGCAGACACAGAGACAAGTAAGCAGCAAGGAAAAGTGAGAAGGGTTCAGGAACACTGTGCTGTGGGAGAGCACAGGAGAGGGACTAACACTGCGTAGAGAGCAGTGGGGGATGCTTCACTGAGAGGATGACATTTCTGCTGACAAAGGGCAACGTGTGAACAGGTTCAGCACTAGACAAAAGAAGTGACACCCGGAAAGGCTATCCCAATCCCTCATAATGTTTGATCATCTTTGTATTGATGAATTCATCACATTTCAGAGTCTGGACTCAGCCCTGAAGACTTAACAATCCAGTCTGTTTAGTATCTCAGCCTTGGAGGAATAGAGGATGCACACTCAAACCAGCAAACCTTACAAAACATGGTGTAAAGGACTGAAATGACAATTTATTCACTCACTATGAGCAATATAATTCAATTAGAAAAGACCTTTGTGCCACCCAGGATAGAGAAGTTTCAACCCACACAGAACACTAAAATTGCCAAAAAAATGTTTAGTGAGATTTGGATCAGAATGAAGAAATCAGAATGCATTTTGATAACGTGATGAATCTCTGCCTCTGTACTGGGAATGTCCCAGCTCACATCGTAGTACAAGCATAGAGTAAAGCAGCAGGATTTGAAAAGATACTAAATTCATCTGGGCCATGTGTTTGAAATACCAGTTAGACATGCATGTGAAGAGATGCAGTAGAGAGCTGACATTTGAACCTGGACCTCAGAAGACAGGTCCTTGTTTCAGGTAGACATCCAGACCCAACATTTAGGTGGTAGCTGAAACCATGGGACTAGATGACAGAGAGTGTGCAGATTGAGAAGATAAAAGCCACCATTGTTCCTCTAAAACATGGCTCATAATGAATTGGGTGGAAGGAGTCTGCAAAAGAGAAGAGGTCAGAAAGGCCAAAGAAGAAGTAAAAGCAGAACAGACAGTCTCGGTGGTTTCAGTGAGGGAGTGATTTACAGAGGCATCGGTGGGGAATGAAAAATTAGAATGGCGAGTGGAAGCTACTCTTTTTTAGAAGATAGTCAGCGAAAGAAATAAAAAAGGCACGGCACTGACTGGGGGAGCATTTCCAGAAGCTTTTCCGAGGAGCTCCAGTACTACCTGTGCATGGCCACATTTTAGCATGTTGCCTGCAACTGCTGGTTTAGCTTGCTCCTGCAGACTGAAAGCTCTTTGAAAGCAAAAGACCCTTTTCCATCTTCTGAACTAGAAGGAAGTGAGGTGAGGATGGGTTCACATGTGAATTATAAGTATAGACATGGGACAGGAAGCTGAAGAAATTTATTCTGGATAGCCTTGCCTTCCTTAATGATGTAGGATGAATTTATTGAGTATCTAATAAATGCCAGGCACATGTATTTCCTAATACCGATCATGAATCTCTATTCATAAGAGAGATCTGTCTTTAGTTTTATTTATTTATTTTTTTGTATAATGCTTGTCAGATTTTGATGTCAGAATAATCCTGTATCCATAAAATAGATTTGATTGCTTTCCATATTTTTTCCCCTACGTTCTGGAACAAATTATATGGAATTGAGTTTACTAGTTCTTTTAAAGTTTCAAATAATTCACTAGTAAAACAATCCCTAGAGAATATAGAGCAATTTTTGAAATGTTTTTCATTATACCTATAGTTATTATTCAATTCAGATATTTTTCTAATTTTTCTAAATCTTTATTGTCGGTTTATATCTTTCATGAGAATCATCCATTTCACCCAGTTTTACATATTTACTGCATACATGTTGTCTTATATTACTATCTCATAGGTTGTATTCTTTTTGACTTCTGCACCCTTTCTCTTTCTAATTTATTTATTTTCTCCTTTTCTTAAGCAGATTTTCTGGAAACCTATCTACTCTAATTTTATTACCAATAATTCATGGGCTCATTAAATTTATTTTTTCCTGATTTTAATCTACTAAAATTTGCTTTTGAAATATTATTTTATTTTTTCTTTAATTCTTTATTTATTTTACTTCATTGTTTTGTTAATTCTTGTTTAGTAATGTGTATGTTTAAACTTGGGAAGTTTCCCCTGAATGTAGGCTTTTGCCTTGGATTCCTCCAGGACTGCTTTCCATTATTTTATTTCTGCCAAATAAGTCTTTGATCATTTTTGTATTTTTGTTTTTATTCTATGTCATTGCAGCTATTGCAAGCAGCAAAGAGTTGGATTTTTCTACCCTGATCTGAAAAGCCTTAAATATGAGGATTTAACTGATTCATTTTGAGAGTCACAGATATTTGGCCTTTCTCTCTGCCATTACTTTTCATTCTTTAACACTTATTTTTTTCCTTTGGCTACATGAGTTATGTCTTATTTGTTCTAGTTTTTCCCATGTATTTGAAAGTTGATTACATTTAAAAGTTCATGAACATTGATTTTTAATTCTGGTTGTTCATTCTAATTTAATTCTGATTTTTTAATGCTAATTGCTTTAATTACCAAAAATCAACCTATATTTTCTCTTTTCATAAAATCAAAAAGTAAAATGATAAGAAAATAAAGAAAGGCAAGAAGGAACTGCCAGTAGTTATTAAAATTTTATTCAGGAATAGAGGGGAAGAAAGACTACTTTTCCACGTAATATCTTTCTTTTAACCTGTTTTAACATTGTGCATATATATATGTTAACTTCATAATTTTGTTAAAAGGCGAAAAGTGTAATCTAAGAGAAAGAACAATATGAAGACTTCGTAAAGAAGAAATTTGGTCAGTTTTTTAGCATGCCTACAACTACTGCTTGGTAACCTTGCAAGTCAAATCTAGAGTGATAGAGCTGGGCTGCTTTTGTTATTTAATTGTGTTTTTATGTTATATATAACTTTTAAGAAAAATTTTTTTTTGGATTCAATAATTCAGTCTTTTAAACACTATTTTTCCACTCTTAAAATGCATATTAGTAATTACTCTTTTAGTCACGGAATGGTTTTGAGTAACTTCCAGGAGGATGAAATGAATGGTTCATTTACTGATCTCTTAGAGAATTGATCATATTTTTCCATTGCCTTCTTATAAAATTCTTGAGTCATATTGTTTTCCTCTCACAATGTTACTTATTGTTCCATTTCCATCCATTTTTCCAAACAAGTCTAATTGTTTCTTTAGACAGGTATTATTAATTATTGACATATTTAAGAAGTATATTTTTTCCTAGATTTTCTATGACTCTCCCACCCACTGAATAAAAAATAATTATCATTATTCATGACTAGAGCAGGGCCTAGGCTAGAATAAAGGTGTGATTATTCAGCTTTGAGTTTCAAATTAAACACAAGTTTATAGTGAGACACTAGTGCTCAAATAAGGCTTTGCTGACTTTAATACATTCCAAAATTTTCCCTTTAGCTTTCAGAGTGAATCTTGAAGCCTGATCACCGTGGTTTACTATAAACCAAATAGAGTGAGGAGCATGATTTGACATGAGGTAAGTTCCACCAAATAGAAAAGAGTAAGCTTTGTAAGAAGCAAGGAATTATTAGACTTTTCTATTTGTTCTTTTCTTTTGCATTCTTTACCCCTGCTTTAGGGTCAGTTCTCACTGAATCATGGAATTGGCACAGTACAAATAGATGAAAGGCTTTAAAAGAAATTCCTCAGCAAAAAGCTTAAGTGTTTCCCTTTTAAAGGAGTAGACCAAAAAGCTGAAAAACTTAAAGAAATTCTGAGCATTTGCTAAAAGAAAATTGGCATTTCCTAAAAGAGGAGTGGTGTCAATCAAATGGCATAGTAAAGATACCTGAGGGAAGTATTTAGACAGATAATCTTGAGCTAGATCCCAGATTTCCATTTCTATTGCCTTTGTTTGGTGTTCAGGGAACTCTTGACTGGGGGAAGAAACAACAGGGCTGAGAGAACTGACCAGAAAAGGTTTGATTTCAAGACCAAGAGGCTGCATAATGCAGAGATCTCTTGAACTGATGCTACACCAAGGTCAAGGTACCAGGAGACTTCAGCTCGTGTCTGCACGATACCCTGATCTGAAACTAACAATGTTGGCTAAATTTAAATTTAAATTTAAATTTAATTTTATTGGCTGAATTTAAATTTTAAAAAAAGAGAAAAAGAAACTGAAAACAGCAGCTACTAGGTAAAACCAATGCAATATGCCTAACAATCAGGTAAAAAACAAAACAACAGAATAAAGACCTTACTTTCCAGTGGAGCAAATGAGGGTGGATGCAAATCAGAAGCCACTGTCTGACCTCTGCCCTGTCTGGTAGACATGGAGGCTTTTCCTGGACCTACATACCATGTGAGGGAAAAGAAGGAAATAAAGAATCCTTGAAAAGGGAGAAATCATATCTGAAAGAGAAATGCTTGACAATTTAACCTAAGGTCACTGTGTACATCAGGCAAAACTAAAACTAAATAGTTTGAACAGTCTCTACCTTTTAACTATATGTGACAAGTAGTTTTGACAACTATAGAAATTTTTAGTGTGTAAATTTACACATTCATTTGTAGTGAGTAACTTTCTTGCATTTAATAATCTATATTTAAAAATTCTTCTCAAGCATGTTTATTGCTGTTTTTTAAAATAATCCTTGAAATTATCAAATTTTGCTAGAACACATCTAGAATTGAATTCTTTCTCTTTTATGAATTTCAATCTACACACTCAGATGAAGAAAATGAGGAAAATTAGCTTCTATTATACAACTGGAAATGTGTTATGTTCTTCAATCTTTTTTCTCGCCAATTTTTTTTCTCACTCAGTAATGTCCAATATGTATATACTCGATCATTAGGCTCTGCCATCCACATCTACTATATGGTCCTTTATACGTTTCTACTTATTCTTTTTTCTTCAGTCTCTGAGACCTACTTTAAATTGT
>ML096911.1:1488-17602 GCA_003697995.1 Taxidea taxus jeffersonii | reverse complement strand
ATGCAGGGCTTGATCCCAGGACTCTAGGATCATGACCTGAGCTGAAGGCAGAGGCTTTAACCCACTGAGCCACCCAGGCACCCCTTGATCCTTCATTTTACAAGTGTCTTTTGAATATCAAAATTTTTAGTCCTGAGGATGTCTAATTTATCAGTTTTTTTCTTCTACTGTACGTTTTGTGCCCTGTTCATGAAATCTTTGCTTAATCCAAGGTCACTTAAAGTTTTTTAGTGCTTTCTTCTAGAAGTTTCACTGTTTCTTTTTTTAAGTGATCTCTGCAGCCAATGTGGGGCTTGAACTCACAACACCAAAATCAACAATCATGTTCTCTACTGACTGAGCCCACCAGGCATCCCAACAGACTTACTTCTTAAATCTTCACTGGTTAATTTTGGCATGGGGTAAACACGAATATCCTATTGTTTCAATAGCATTTGTTAAACATTTTATTATTTTTTTCATGCTCGTGCTTGCCTCAAACTTGTTGAATATATGAAGTATATATAATAGCATTTTTGGTTTACTGGTCCACCAGGCCTTTTCCTTTGGCCATTTTTGTCTGTTTCTCTTGCTTGATTTTTTTTTCCCCAGCTGTGGGTCATATTTCCTTGGTTCTCTGCTTGTCTGGTAATTTTTGATTGGATGTCGTATATTGTCAGTTTCACATGGCTGCCTGCCGGATTTCCTTTTATTCCTTTAACTACTTTTGAGGTTGGTTCTGGGATGTAACCAAGTTACTCTGAAACAGTTTGATTCCTTGGAGGCTTTCTTTTAAGCTCCTTGAGGTGGTGCCAAAAGAGTCTTTTGTCTAGTCTCTTGTCCCCATTTCTGCATAGACCTCTGTATAGTGTGAGATCAGGCATATCAGGTCTTCCCACCCAGGCTAGTGGGAATGCCAGCTATTCCTGATCTTGTGTGAGCACCAGGAATTGTTTTACCTGCTTCTTGCCAGTGGCCTTGGTTGTTTCCTCACAGTCCATTAGTGCTGAGCCAGAGACTCAAAGGAACCCTCATCCTCTGTAGAGTGAGTTTTCCCTCTCTTCTGTGGTATACTGCCTGGTAAGTGTTAGTCATCTTTGCTTCCTCAGATTTTGAATTCTGTATCATTAACTCAGCAACGCTGCTAGACTCTTTGGGTTCCTTCTCCCTGTGCTGTGGCCTAGAAAGTCTCCAGGCAGTGAGCTGTGGTGCCCAAGGGTCTTTAACCTTGTTTCCCTTCTCTGACTTCTGGGTGAGAAAATAGTTGTTTTAGACACATTTCCCTTTTTTTTTAATTGGTTAAGATGAAAGGACAATTCATAATTTGGTAATTTTCCCTGAAATCAGAGGTTCTATCAGTCCTGAGGGTTTGTGTTTTAATCCTTGGTCCAAGAGTTACTGTGTGGCTTTTAGCTAGGTGCGTGTCCTTTCCTTTCTTGGTTTTCTCTAAGATGGAATAATTATAGTCTACCCCCTAGGATCATGAGGGTTAAGTGAGAAAAGAAGATGCCTGAAACAATTCTTTGCATGTATAGGAACCTGTTTTTATTATAATTTCCACACCAAACAAATCTTTCCTTGAATCCATAGATGCCGGCTTCCTAGAATGATGCACTTCCTATAAAGGAAGAAAAGTAGATCTCAAGTCTAGAAACTCATTCTTGCTGAGGATACCTTTGATGAGACACCTGAATACTGAAAATGACCAAGTCCCAGGTTAGCTGTTTATTTCCCAGATTTCTAGAAGTTTATAAAAATGTATACAATCTGATGGTTGCCAGAGTTAGTAAGGTGGGGGCGGGGGGAGGGAGAGGCAAAATGGGTGAACGGGAGGGGAAGATACAGGCTTCCAATTATGGAATAAATAATTCATGGGAATTAAAAAATACAGCCTAGGAAATATAATCGATGATACTGTAATAGTGTCTGTGACATGGTAGCTACACTTGTGGTAAACATAGCATAACCATAGACCTGTTGAATCACTATATTGTACACCTAAAACTAATGTAACATCGTGTGACAACTACGGTTAACAATTTTAAAAATGTATACAGTCAAAGGGAATGATGTATATAGATCTCTTGCAGCTGGCAGAGATGTGGTTAGACTGGGAGATAGAATAATGACCTGGACCAGCCAATCACGGGGGGAGTTCTATCTTATCTATCTGTATGTCATGTGTTACAAGGTGCGAACAATTGGAACATTGCCACAGAAGTGGCAGGATCCAGAGCGGAGTTGCAGACATTTTAGCGGAGTTGCAGACATTTTTGTGGTAATACTGGAAACCATCACAGAAGAATAAAAACATGTTTAAGATTTACTTTGTATATAAGCAGGAAGCACATGAACTTTCTGAGTAAATATTTCCCAGAGATTAAAGGTGAAGAAGTGGGATGCCTGGGTGGCTCAGTGGGTTAAGCACTGCCTTCGCTCAGGTCTATGATCCCAGCGTCCTGGGATCGAGTCCCGCATCGGGTTCTCTGCTCAGCGGGGAGCCTGCTTCTCCCTCTGCCTCTGCCTACCACTCTGTCTGCCTGAGCTCTCTCTTTCTAATAAATAAATAAATAAATAAAAATCTTAAAAAAAAAAAAAAAAGGTGAAGAAGTGTCTTTTTTTTTAAAGATTTTATTTATTTGACAGACAGATCACAAGCAGGCAGACAGGCAGGCAGAGAGAGAGAGGATGAAAGCGGGCTCCCCGCAGAGCAGAGAGACCGATGCGGGACTCGATCCCAGGACCCAGAGATCATGACCTGAGCCAAAGGCAGAGGCTTAACCCACTGAACCACCCAGGCGCCCTGAAGAAGTGTCTTTGATAGGTCTTCCTCTTCTGTTTTTCTCTAGACTGTGGACCCAGTGAATGGTCATCTTCCTAAGGAAATGTGGGAGATAAAAAAGGCACAGCTAGAAAACTTTAAAAATCTCTTCTTATCTACAAAGAAAAAATTAATTTTTACCTAAGGGTTATTGTGTCCATCATTGTGTGAACATATGTAACATTTTCATAACATATTTATAACAATATACAGCACATAGTTAAGAGTTGTTTTCACTTTTGTGAGTACCATGACTTAATACATAGCAAAGTTAATTTCTAAAAGGCATTTCTGAGCATAACATACTTTTGTATGTGAAAAACACTGCAGGGGTGCCTGGGTGGCTCAGTGGGTTAAGCCTCTGCCTTCAGCTCAGGTCATGGTCTCAGGGTCCTGGGATGGAGCCCAGCATCGGGCTCTTTGCTCAGTGGGGAGCCTGCTTCCCTTCCTCGTGCCCCCCACCACCACCTACTTGTGATCTCTGTCAAATAAAGAAAAAAAAAGGAAGAAAAGGAAAAACTGCAGTGTCTACAGGAAATGTGTACGCTTGCTCCAGTCTGTTGCTGCTTTACCCTGGGCATCGGTTCTCTTTGGTTTCTTCTGTCTCATTGAACTTTTTGCAGTTCCTGGAACCCAGCATGGTATTTAACACTTTTAACACATGCTTCCTCTGGAAGAGACATAGCTCCCCTGTCTTCCCACTCTTACCGTGGAGCACACCAGTAACCATGCACCTCTTCCAGCTCGACCTCTTCCTCAGAGCTATTCGTTCCTCACCTACTTCTGCCCACATTTTAACTCGAGTGTACTTCTGTTGTAAGCCTTGTTAAACCAGACTGTCTTGCTGTGTATGATCTCTGTAAAGGAGTGTACTTGCCACTCTGCAAGGTGTCAGGACTGTGCTTTATTTCCTTTTTTACTGCAGTGTATAGTGGGTAACATTAAATGGTCCTGGGACACCTGGGTGGCTCAGCTGGTTAAGCGGCTGGCTTCGACTCGGGTCATGATCTTGGGGTCCTGGGATCCAGACCCAAGTTGGGACTCCCTGCTCAGCAGGGAGTCTGCTTCTCCCTCTACCCCTCCCATAGCTCATGCTCTCTCTTTCAAATAAAATCTTAAAAAACAAACAAACAAACAAACAAAAGAAATAACATTAAACGCTCCTAAGGTGGGTTGTGGGTGCTTTTAGGTAAAGTCTTAACAACATTTTACATTGGGTGAATGAATGAGTGAAGAAGTTAATGAAGAATGCAGAAAGAAAGGGCACCTGGGTAGCTCAGTCAGTTAAGCATCCAACTCTTGATTTCAGCTCAGGTCATGATCCCAGGGTTGTGAGATCAAGCCTGTCGGACTCTGCACTAAGTAGAGAGTCTGCTTGGGATTTTCTCCCTTTGCCCCTGCCCCTGTTCTCTCTCTCAAATAAATAGATAAGTCTTTTAAAAAATGCAGAGGATTATTCAATGGATTTATTAGCACACTAAGTATAAATCAAAACTAGATATAGAGAAATACTTGTTTATAAATTTCTTTTTTTAAAAAAAGACTTTATTTATCCATTTGAGAGAGAGAGAGAGCACAAGAGGGGAAAAGGTCAGAGGGAGAAATAGACTCCCGGAAGAGCCGGAAGTCCAATGTGGGACCCGATCCTGGGACTCTGGGATCATGACCTGAGCTGAAGGCAGTCGCCCAACCAACTGAGCCACCCAGGCACCCCTGTTTAAATTTCTATAGTAAAAATAATCAGAATAATACCCTATATATCTTCTATAATTTATTCCATTATATTAACTCCAGATTAAAGAGGATTATGTTATTACAGGGCTTGTTGTCATTCAGTGATGTGGCTGTGGATTTCACCTGGGAAGAATGGCAGCTGCTAGATACTGTTCAGAGGAACCTCTACCGGGATGTGATGTTGGAAAATTATAGCAACCTAATGTCATTGGGTAAAGACAACTTTCCTAAACACAGCTTTCTCACCATGAGTCCATTAATTGCCTGTTTCCCCCCCCCCATTGATAACGAATTTTTCCCCATTGACACAATTTATGGGTACTCTGATACCCTTATTGATTTTGGAGTTACATAGGTGATGGCACTTATTTTCTTTATGGCCAGTGATGGTACTTATATTCATTTTCTGAATGAAAGCTTCTGTTTTGCTGAGATTTACTCTCTATTCCCTGAAGCAGAATTTTTCTGCTCAGTTCTTTGGGATTACTGAGCAATACTGCTCAGTTCTTTGGGATTACATCTTGACAGGTTATCAAGTTACTAGGCCAGAAGCAACAGTCCACTTGGAGAAAGAACAAGGAGTGCTAGAGAGAGAATTCCCAAGTCCATCTAATTCCGGTGAGTACACCAGTGCAGTGGGAGTTAGTGGAAGCCAACTGACAGTTGATCATTGGCGTGTTGGGACCCTTGTTATTTTAACACTTTTGCTCATAGTCTCTGAATCTTTAGAGTTGACTTGGAACAAGTGAAAAGAGGTCATCAGTGTGAATGGTGTTCCCTTCTCTCACCATATATGACTCACTGGATAGCCATATACCAGAAGATATACCTCCTTTTACTACTCTGGGTCAGATCTTGGCCTATTTCATTTGGTCTTTCCCTTTTGGCTTAGTTGTTCTTCTTTTGTAGCTCCTTAGACACAACCCGCCTTCCCCACATCTTATCAATATTTGCATAGCTCTTCTATTATGCTTTCAGATATTCATAGATTCCCTTCAGAGTTTGAGGACATCACATCTTCAGTTCATTACTTATTATCTATTTCTTTTACTGAATACCTTTGGCTTATATTGTGCACCTGCTGTATCACTTTCTCTGTTCTCTTTGGATATTGACTTGAGATTCCATTCCTGGATTCACTGATTTTTTTTTTCCCCCTAGAAGTAATGTGGCAAGTTTAGGGTTGGTATCAGGAAAATATTGAGAAGGATGAATCTGTGGAGGGAAATACTGACAATAATACATTGGGAAAAATACTTTCTCTGAGCAAAAATTTTGTTCCTTTTGTAGAAAGACCACGTCAATATTTCTCAAGAGGAATACATTTGGAACAAAAGTCAGATTCGAAATTTCAGAGCAAAAACTATGCAGAAATGAATTCTGATGAATTAAACAGCCATGGGAAACCATTTTTCCATACTCTGTATGAAAACTGCCATACTCAGGCCCAGTACAGTGAACATAACTTCTTTGTGAAGACATTCAGCATGGCAAAAAATCTTAAAAGACATCACAGAATTCACATAGAACGGAAACCTTATGAATGTAGTGAATGTCCAAAATCCTTCAGGTATAAGTCAAAGTTCATAATACATCAGAGAACTCATACAGGAGAGAAGCCGTACAGATGCCCTGAATGTCAGAAAGCTTTCAGTACAAAATGTCATCTCACTCTACACCAGAGAACTCATACAGGAGAGAAACCATACGGCTGTAATGAGTGTCCGAAATCTTTCAGAACAAAGTATCATCTCATTCTCCACCACAGGACTCATACAGGAGAGAAACCCTATGAGTGCAAAGAGTGTGGAAAAGCTTACAGGGAGAAGACAAAGCTCAGACTGCATTACAGAACGCATACAGGAGAGAAACCTTTTGAGTGTAGTGATTGCGGGAAAGGTTTTATGCAGAAGTCAAACCTGATGATCCACCAAAGAACTCATACAGGAGATAGACCCTATGGATGTGGAGAATGTGAGAAGACCTTCTGTAGTAAGTCTCAGCTTGCTGTTCACCAGCGAACTCATACAGGAGAAAAATCGTACGAATGCAAGGAATGTGGGAAAGCCTTCAATAAAAACTCACATCTCCTGACACATCAGAGAATTCATAGAGGAAAGAAACCTTATGAATGCAGTGAGTGTGGAAAAGCTTTTGTACACACATTACAGCTTACTGTACATCAGAGAAATCATACAGGAAGAAAACCTTATGAATGCAAGGAATGTGGGAAAGCCTTCAGTAAAAAGTCACACTTCATAACACATCAGCGAATCCATACGGGAGAGAAGCCTTATGAATGCAGCGAGTGTGGAAAAGCTTTTATAGACAATTCACAGCTCATTGTTCATCGAAGAACACACACAGGAGAGAAGCCTTATGAATGCAAGGAATGTGGGAAAGCCTTCAATAAAAAGTCATCCCTCATAACACATCAGAGAATTCATACAGGAGAGAAGCCTTACAAATGCAGTGAATGTGGAAAAGCTTTTATAGACAAGTCACATCTCATAGTCCATCAGCGAACTCATACGGGAGAGAAACCCTATGAATGCAGTGAATGTGGAAAAGCTTTCATACGGAAGGCAATGCTCATTGTCCATCAGAGAATACACACAGGAGAGAAACCTTTTGTATGTCCCGAATGCCAAAAAGCCTTTAGCAGTATGGCCATGCTTAGTAGACATCAGTTGATTCATACAGGAGAGAAACCCCATGGATGCAATGAATGTGGAAAAGCTTTCCGCCAGAAAAGCCATCTTATCATCCATCAGCGGTGCCATACTGGAGAGAAACCCTATGGATGTGTTCCATGTGGTCAGATCTTCAACCAGAAGTCCCAGCTCATTAGGCATCAGAGACGCCACACAGGAGAGAAACCGTATCAGTGCACTCAGTGTGGAAAAGCCTTTTTTGAGAAATCATACCTCAGTGTCCATCAGAGAAGTCACACAGGACAGGAACCTTATCAGTGTGATGAGTGTGGGAAAACGTTCTCTGTCAAGTTCTTTCTCACGTCACATGAGGAAATTCATACCGGCAAGAAACCTCAGGAGCACAGTGAACACTGGAAAGACTTTAGTGAGATGTCCTATCTCACTGAATACAAGAGAAATCACTCAAGACACACCCTGTGAATGAAAGTTGGGATACTTTTGGTCAGTGTCAGTTTCAGAGAACTTACCCAGGACAGAGATCTTTAAATGCAGTGAATATAAGAAAATTATCTACCACTAATGTAGCCTCATTTCATTGGGGGAAAGGCATATGAATGAGGTAAAAAGTCAGAATCTTCTCTTGACAGGTTTCCACCTGTCATCCCATTACACATAACACAGAAATGAAACCCGAGTGCAACAAATGTTTTTGATGGGTCATCCTCTGATAGTTTTCACTGAGGGGGATAAAAAAAAAAAGACCTCACAGATGTTGCAGATCCTGGAATACTTTCCAAACCAATGAGCTTTCATACCAAAGAAGATAGACAAGACTGAAGACTTGTGATGGGGAATGCTCTGGCATGAAGTCTAAACTTAATGTGCATCAAATCACACTTATTAAGGAGAATTAGTGTGTAATGATGCTGGGAAAGGTTGCTTACATATAAACTTTAGAACAAAAATTTTGTTCCTGTCACATTGCCATTTATTTATAGAAAATACATGAAGTAGTTAGGAAAAGCAAGTAACTTTGGTATGCCAAAGGACACTTTGCCTCATGTTTGAATATACTGGATAGTAAAAGCACTAAATTAAGAATGGTCCAAGATGAATGTATTTGCTTTGCGTCTATTTTTGTGGTATGTGTATTTAGTTATTTAGTAATTTCACGTTTTGTAAGATCATGAAAGGAAGCTGTATACCACAAATTCTTGTTTGTTTGTAATGTGTAGTATCCATCAAGAAATGCCAATGTTGGGACGCCTGGGTGGCTCAGTTGGTTAAGTGGCTGCCTTCGGCTCAGGTCATGATCCCAGCATCCTGGGATCGAGTCCCACATCGGGCTCCTTGCTCGGCAGAGAGCCTGCTTCTCCCTCTGTCTCTGCCTGTGTGCTCTCTCTCTCTCTCTAACAAATAAAAAAAAATTTTTTTTAATTAAAAAAAAAAAAAAAATGGGGTGCCTGGGTGGCTCAGTGGGTTGAGGCCTCTGCCTTCGGCTCAGGTCATGATCCCAGGGTCCTGGGATCGAGCCCCGCATCGGGCCCTCTGCTCGGCGGAGAGCCTGCTTCCTTCTCTCTCTCTGCCTACTTGTGATCTATGTCTGTCAAATAAATAAATAAAATCTTAAAAAAAAAAATGCCAATGTTGTAAATTTTTTTTGTATCATACAAATTGCAAGGGAAGTAATTAGACCTAAGATTAAGACTTTAAAAAAAAAACTCTTTACTGGTATACATAAGTGGATCTGGTAATAGTTTTAGCCCTTTGGAATAATAAATTTTTTTAAACAAATTATCTTCCGGTTGTCACTCAGAAAAAAATAAGTCCATTAAAAAATAGTGAGATTTGGGGTGGCTGGCTGGCTCAGTGGAATATGTGACCTTTTTTTTTTTAGATTTGATTGATTGATAGATCACAAGTAGGCAGAGAGGCAGGCAGAGAGAGGGGGAAGCAGGCTCCCCGCTGAGCAGAGAGCCCATTGCGGGGCTCGATCCCAGGACCCTGAGATCATGACCTGAGTCAAAGGCAGAGGTTTAACCCACTGAGCCACCCAAGCATCCCTGGAATATGTGACTTTTTAAAAAGATTTTATTTATTTGAGAGAGAGCATGAGCAGGGGGGAGGAGCAAAGAGAGAGGGAGAAGCAGGCTCCCCACTAAGCAGGGAGTCCAATATGGGGGTCAATTCCAGGACTCTTGGATCATGACCTGAGCTGAAGGCAGATGCTTAACCAATTGAGGCACCCAGGCGCCGTGAGCATGTGACTCTTGATCTTGGGGTTGTGCGTGTGAGTCCCACATTGGTTATAGAGCTTACTTAAAAATCTCTAAAACATACTGAGATTTAGAGTGATGAGTAATCACAAGTCTTCTGTCCCTGAGTTCTGAGAAACTGGAAGCAGCTGCTGTTTTCAAAGAAATGAAAACCTTTGGTGGTGCTATTGCTCAAGTGGGGAATGTGGCTTAGACCTATGGTCAGATGTGCTACCCACTGCTTTCTCTCAGGTAACCTAGTTTATATCAGCTTACCGGGGCTGCCCTAACAAACTAGTAAAAACTGAGCGGCTCAATACAAAAGAAATTTATTGTGTCTTACCTGGAGACTAGTCTAAAATCAAGGTGTTATCCGGGCCATACTCCCTCTAAAACCTGCTGGGGAGGGGCACCTGGCTGGCTCAGTCGTTAGGCGTCTGCCTTCGGCTCAGGTCATGATCCTAGGGTCCTGGGATGGAGCCCCGTGTCGGGCTCTCTGCTCAGTGGGAAGCCTGCCTCTCCCTCTCCCACTCCCCCTGCTGTGTTCCCTCTCTCGCTGTGTCTCTGTCAAATAAATAAAATCTTAAAAAACAAAACAAAAGACAAACCAACCTGTTGGGGAATCCCTCCTTGCCTCTTTCTAGCTTCTGGTGATTTGCTGGCAATTTCTGTCATTCCTTAGCTTGCAGCTGCATACCTCCAGTCTCCATGGCGATGGCTTTTCCCCCGCATGCCTCTGTGTCTTCACATGCCCCCTTTCTAAGTACACCACTCACTGGAGTACAGGCACACTCTACACCTGTAGGACTTCATCTTAAACTACCCCCATCTGCAAACACTGTTTCTAAATACAGCCATATTCTGGGGGACTGGAGGTTAGGTCAATATACCGTTTTTTTGGAGGGAGGGAGAGAATTCATAACACGTAGTAGTTTGGATGTAAACCTACAGAGAGAGTCCCAGTTTCAGGTCCAATACATTTACTCAGGCAGGTGTTCACACTCATCCAGCCTCCACAGCGGAGACCGAGGAGGACCAGTCGGCATTTACGCCTCTGAGACACAGCCCGCATCCTTGTACCAACGGCGCTTGCCGCTGTGACAGCAGATACATGAGGGAATGTCTTGCACTACCAACAGGCTAACCCAAACAGGAAAAGGAAGCGAGCACAGACTACATCTATGTTTATGAGGGACCTTAATCTGAAATCGCCAGAGGAATTATATCTGAGTTTTTGGCACTAAAAATGCTTTTAGTCTTATCTTTTATGAGATGCAGATGTGACCTAATGTATTATCTGTTCACCTGGAAATTCCTGGAATTTCTGGCATTTCTTATTTTCACTCTTCCTAACTGGCTAATGCTTTTCTGAACTCATCTCTTTTTTTAAGATTTTATTTATTTATTTGACAGAGAGACACAGCAAGAGAGAGAGCTCAAGCAGGGGGAGTGGGAGAGGGAGAAGCAAACTCTCCACCAAGCAGGGAGCCCAATGTGGGGCTCAATCCAGGACTCCGGGATCATGACCCGAGCCGAAGGCAGACGCCCAACAACTGAGCCACCCAGGTGCCCCTGAACTCATCTCTCTCTCTCTTTTTTTTTAAAGATTTTATTTGACAGAGATCATAAGTAGGCAGAGAGGCAGGCAAGGGGGGGGAATGGGAGGAGCAGGCTCCCCACTGAGCAGGGAGCCCAATGTGGGGGACTCCATCCCAGAACCCTGAGATCATGACCTGAGCCGAAGGCAGAGGCTTTAACCGCCTGAGCCACCCAGGCGCCCTCCTGAACTCATCTCTTTATGGAAATTCGTGACCTGGAGAGAGTGGCAATCAAGGCAAATGACTATTACTTTGTTTTCTGCCCTCCTCACTCAAAGCCCACAGGGTGATTTAGAACCATTTGCCACCCAAGTTGTGGAAGGTGACAGTCTCACACAATGTCGCGTCACCACATAAGGTGGGCCTCTTTTCATCTCCTGTGACAAGTTCGCCTCCTTCCTGGCTTCAAACTGCTCAACTAACTGAGCCACCCAGGTGCCCGCAGTGCACTCATTGTATATTTTTGTGGTGGCATCTCACTTTTAGATACCAGTTCTGTATCAGTCCATATAGGCTTAGTAATGCCTTGCTATCAATGACCTACCATTGTGGTGGTTTACAGGAGCACAGTATTTTAAGGTCATGCCACACAATGACTACAGGTCGGCTCCATGTCTTCTTCACAGCCCAGAAGGAGCAGTGTTCATTTGAAATCCTGTCTTAGCGCAAAGGAAAAAGAGAACAGGGGCATCTGGGTGGCTCAGTGGATTAAGCCTCTGCCTTCGGCTCAGGTCATCTCAGGGTCCTGGAATCCAGCCCCGCATCGGGCTCTCTGCTGAGCGGGGAGCCTGCTTCCTCCTCTCTCTGCCTGCCTCTCTGCCTGCTTATGATCTCTGTCTGTCTGTCAAATAAATAAATAAAATAAAATAAAAAGAAAAAGAACAGGGCAAACAATTTGCAGCCTCTTAAAGATTGACAGTGATACATTCTGCTTCCCCCCACAATTCATGTCTGGAAAAAGTCACATGGCCAAGCCTTTAAGAAAGGGCTATATAATCTTTTGGTAAGGCAGCAGAGCAACTTATAACTATAATTAATATTAATTAAAATATATTATTAATAAAAGTGAATTCACGCTATCTCCACACTAACTTACTGGCACAGCGAGGTAGAATCAAAATGTAGGCTAGGCAAAAATAATCCTATCATGTTTTAAAAATTACACAGACTATGTGACAAGGGCACCATGTAAAGTGCAAGAAGTATCCTATATTAAAGTGTTCTAAAGTGCTTTCTATTTTCCTAAAGAAGTATAAAGTTATTAATTATGAGTGTTGTTAAGAATGCATGCTATGGGGGGCGCCTGGGTGGCTCAGCGGGTTAAAGCCGCTGCCTTCAGCTCGGGTCATGATCCCAGGGTCGTGGGATCGAGCCCCGCATGGGCCTCTCTGCTCTGCAGACAGCCTGCTTCCTCCTCTCTCTCTCTGCCTCTCTGCCTACTTGTGATCTCTATCAAATAAATAAATAAAATCTTGAAAAAAAAAATGCATGCTATGGTTAAGGACGCACACTTAAAATCATCATTAAGGAAAATAATAAATAAATAAATCATTAAAGGAATAGGAACAGCGTGTATATGGTCCAAGCTAGTCAAAGACAAAGAGCAAAAATAGAATGATTAAAAACCAAAAATTATCACGAACCCAGAAGAACCTTAAAAAGTAGACTATAAAGAGGGGCACCTGGGTGGCTCAGTGGGTTAAAGCCTCTGCCTTCGGCTCAGGTCATGATCCCAGGGTCCTGGGATGGAGCCCCCTGTCAAATGAATAAATAAAATCTTTAAAAAACAACAACAAAAAAACGTAGACTATAAAGAAACAGAATAAGCTGCCCAAACAGAAAGAGGTAGAATCGAACAATAGTTTGTTAATAAGTTAAATGAAAATGAATTAAATGCTCTGATTTATATACAGTTTGTCAGACTTGGTAAATAAGATACTGTGTTTTTTTAAATGAAATAACCACATAAAATATATGGAATGGATTTTCTTTTATAAAAAAGCATCTCATGCAAATACTAAACATGACAAAACTAGTACAACTAAATTAATATCAGAAAAAATAATCTCTAAGTCACTAATCATGGGAAGAAATGCTAAATTCATACATTAGACAGGGACTCAAATTATTTAAAGTAAAAATGTGAGATTTACAATCATAGAGGCAAATTTACAATCATAGAGAGAGCTTTTAATCCCTTTCTACCAGCATATTACAGAATAAACTGATAAAATGTTTATAAAAGTTTCAAACATACTTAATAAAAATCAGTATAATGGGGACGCCTGGGTGGCTCAGTTGGTTAAGCGGCTGCCTTTGGCTCAGGTCAAGATCCCAGCGTCCTGGGATCGAGTCCCACATCGGGCTCCTTGCTCCGCAGGGAGCCTGCTTCTCCCTCTGCCTCTGCCTGCCTCTCTGTCTGCCTGTGCTCGCTCGCTCTCTCTCTCTCTCTCTAACTAATAAATGAATAAAATCTTAAAAATAAAAAAAAAAAAAAAGAATTAAAAAAAAATCAGTATAATGGAGGTACTGTATCCTCAAAATTCACAGAATTTTCAAGTACTTCTTTTCAAAGTTTACCATGTTTGCCATGTTCTTGGCTTTATTATAAAGCAAATTTCAACAAACTTCAAAGGACTCAATAATGTGCAATCATGTTCTGTTAAGCTCACATAGAAGTCAATGACAAATATTGGCTAGAAATCTCTAATTTTGGAAATTAGGAAAATTCTATTATCCCATGAATCAAAGAAGAAATAATTATTTTTCCAACCTTGCATTCTAATCATTTTTAAGTATAAAAAGGATGAAAATCTAAATAATGGTCCCTATGTACCTACAAAATAGATTCAACAAATTCACCATTTTGTTATGTATCTATTTTCCATTGTTATCTACCTATTTATCTTTTCAGAATCATCTGAAATTAAAGATACCATGACACCTTACTTCTATATTATCTGCATCCCCTGCACAATGATGACATCATTACCAAACCTAAGAAATTAAATAGGAAATTTAAAAATTGGGGTTTCCTAAGTGCTTAAAAGTGTACACCATGGGCGGCTGGGTGGCTCAGTCCTTAAACGTCTCCCTTTGGCTCAGGTCTTGATCTCAGAGTCCTGGTATGAAGCACCCAATGGGGCTCCCTGCAGGGAGCCTGCCTTCTCCTCTCTTCCCCACTGCCGCTCGCTCTCACTATCTCTGCCGCTATCTCGGTCTCTCTCTTTCAAACAAATAAAATCTTAAAAAAAAAAAAAAAAGTGTACACAGGTCACATTAACCGGACTAGTCCCGTTTGAGCCTGGGTCTCCACTTTGTCGTTGGGGTATCACAAAAATCCTCTTCTGCCGTGTGAAGAGGAACTCAAAAGCAAGGTCTTTATGTGACATCTCCAAGCACAGATAGTTTTGGAGGCGTTCAGGTGAAGCCTCCAAATGGATACCTATATACATATATACATATACATATGTATATATACATATATAAATACATATATATGTGTATATATTATATATATATATTTTTTCTTTATGACAAAAATTTTGCTTTCTGATTTCTCAGGATGTGTAACAGATTGGAGTTTGGGGTAGGGCTGGTTGGTTTGATCTGCAGAGACCACCAGATGCTTCCAGAAATGCAGTAGCTCTCCTCTGCACTTTCCCGGGTTTAGGATTCTCAATAGTGTCCCCACCACTACCCTTCCCCCAGTTCTGCGGAGGCCCGCCCTCGGCACCTGGCAAGCCCCCCCACCGCTGCCGAGCTCCGGCTCCCCTTCTCCCCCCACGGCCGCCATCCGTCCCTCTTCCTCACCGTCGGGTACGCACGGTTGGCTTCCCGGTTCTACTGGCCCCGGTGCCTCCCCTTCCACGACCTCTCCTTCCAAATACCCTGGAGTTACTTCTCTTCAGGGCACGCGTCTACTGAGCCCCGTGCAGAGCACGATGCCCGTCATCAGAGCTCTTCCAGGATTCTGCAGCCCGGTGCAAGAGCAACCCGTTCTCCTGCTGGAGGTAAGCCCTCGGCCGCCGGGACGCGCTACTGAGCATGCGTCCCGGCACCCGGAGGCGCGGTGGTCAAACGCGCTACTGAGCATGCGTCCCGGCACCCGGAGGCGCGGTCGTCAAACGCGCTACTGAGCATGCGTCCCGGCATCCGGAGGCGCGGTGGTCAAACGCGCTACTGAGCATGCGTAGCGGTCCCGGCGTGCCGCAGAAGCGCGGGCCGGAAAGGCTTTCCCGAAGAAGCGAGACCGAGAGCCGGAGAAGCCGGCGGAGGCTCCTGCCCCGCACATCGTTTCAAGAAGACCGCTCCCATTGTGAAGCCGATCCGTGCGGGCGGTCATATTACTCACCACGTATCCACGGTGCCGAGGTCCAGTCTTTGGAAGGATGCGGCCGTTTACCTCCACCTGCCCAGGAATGAGCGAGGGACGTGGGCCGCGCTGGGGGGGCCGGAAGCGGAAGTGGTGTGTGCGGTCCTTTTCTACCTGTGGCGCGCTGAGGAGGCTGCCGCCGCCCGCTGCGAGGCGTGGTGCCTGGCGAGTGCGCGGGGCGGGTGGCCGTGGGCTGGAGGATGTGGGGACTGGAGAGGTGGCTGGGGTGTGAGGGCAGGTGTCGCGGGAGTGGGTCAGCGAGGGCCAGGGAATCCTCCCTGGTCGGTGCTTGGTTGGCTGTGGGAGTCCGACAGCCCAAATGTGGTGCGTCCCTGAATGGGGTGAGTTGCTTCAGGATGAAGTAGCAGCGTGTGGGCAGCCTCGTTTGTGTTGGCGGTTGAGTCGCTTGTCGGGGTTGTGCACAGGTGCGAGAAGAGTGGTGAATTGGGGGAGGTCTTGATGGGCAGGGCGTTTTCAGTAATCTGACTCCACCGCCTCGGAAAATGGGAAGACGCTCTCTGGGGGTAGGATTCTCGTGGCTGACACACAGTTCGGTCCCTCATACCGAGTCACCCACGCAAGCCCCGTTTCAACTCTCCTTTGACTCCAGCTCATACTCTCTTCTTATTCCTTCTATGAAAAACGAAAATACTTTGAAGTGACTAGATTAAATTAATCTGCAAAATATATGTGTT
>RCUC01099934.1:0-10560 GCA_003697995.1 Taxidea taxus jeffersonii | reverse complement strand
CGCGCGGCCGCGTCATCAGCACGCGCCGTCCCGCGCGGCCCGGCTCAGCAGTGGATCTCGTAGGCGGCGGGCGGCTGCAGCGGGAGCCCCGGCCCCGGCCCAGTGGCCGCGCCGTCCGCCGCCTCCGTCGGGCCCTCGGCGAAGAGCGGCTTGGAGCGGTCGATGACGAACATCTCGTGGCCTCGCTCGCCGCGGAGCTCCTCGAGCTGCGCGAAGCTGCAGGGCCCGTCCGAGTAGTCGTTGACGAACAGCGCGCCCTCGCCCGGCGGCCCCGGCGCCTTTTTCCGCTTGCGCCGCCGGCGGCAGATCATGGCGGCCAGCAGCAGCGCCGTGAGCGCCAGCAGCGCGATGGCCGCGGCGACGGCCGTCTGCGTGGCCAGGCCCAGCGCGCGGAAGGCCATGCTGCCCGCCTCCTGCAGGGGCTCGCGGCCGGCCGGGCCGGCGGGCGGGGGCGGCGGGGGCGCGCGCTGCAGCTGCTGCGACAGGTTGACCAGCAGCCGGAAGGGCACGCGGGCGGCGCCGCCGGCGTTGGAGGCCTCGCACTCGTACTTGCCGGCGTGCGCCGGGGTGATGTTGCTGAGGAAGAGCATGCCGCTGCCCGTGTCGGGGGCGCCGGGCCCGCCTGGACGCGGCGCCCCGCCTTCCGGCCGCGCCTGAGCCCGCGGCTGCCCTTCGCGGGGCTGGGCCACCTTCCTCCAGGTCACTAGGGGCTGCGGGTAGCCGGAAGCCTGGCAGGCCACGCGCAGGTCCTCCCCCAGGCTGGCCGTCACCTCCAGCGGCTCCACGTGGACGGAGGGCGGGATGCAGATGAGGCTGCTGCCGGATACGTCCAGGAGACTCTGAAGGGCCAGGCGCGGGGGCTCCGCGCACGTGATCTTCTTGTCCCTGGAGCTGAGCAGCCGCTGGCCCCCCTCCTTGATCCAGGCTCCCAGCCAGTGCAGGGCACAGTCACAGCGCCATGGGTTCTCTGTGGGCAGAACAGGGGTGGGCAGGTAGCGCAGGGGTGGTTGGCCAGGACAGGAGCCCCTTTCCCGCCTCCCACAGGGGTCCCCTGCCCTCTTTTCTCTGACCCCAAGTTCCTTGGCCTGTGGGCAAGCTCTCCCCTCCCTCTTCCTCAGTTCTGTGATGCAGGTTCCGGTTCTCTAATCTCTAAGAAAGCCTCTACTTCTCTGAAGTCTCTCCTTGCGACAGGTCCCATCATTTTGGGGGAACACTAGTGTCCACATAGACATCCCACAGCACTAAAACCTTGCAAGTCCTCTCAGCCTTGTCTTCAGGTACTGTGTCCTGGAAATGCCAGCTCTACTTTCGTCCTTCCAGTTCCTGCCTGGCTGCCCTGATAGCCCCGGAGTGTGCACGTGCGAGCCCCTCAGCTCCTTCCAGGGACTTCTACTTGAACTGTCTTCCTGAGGGAAGTTCCCTGAGCTGTGCCCCTTCCAGCACCCGCGTTCCCATCAGCCTCCTACCACGGGTGCGGGCTGTGGTGTGGCTCTCCAGAGCGCTCCTGGATGGGCTGCAGTTCAGAGCCACCGAAACCAAAGCCTGCTCCACACCTGGGCCCGTTTGTTGTCCTCCTGCCACCACTGTGACCAGGAATAACCCTTCACCTGAGGCCCCTTCCCCCCAGGAGGTACCTGTGAGGCGAAGGACTTGCAGGCTGGCCAGGGGCTGTAGGGCCTCACGGCTGATGGTGCCCAGTTGATTCCTGCTGAGGTCCAGCAGTGCCAGTGAGGAGAGCCCGGCCAGGGCCTGGTCCTCCAGCAGCTCAATGCTGTTTTCCTGCAGGTGCAGCTCCTGCAGTCGCTGAAGAAAGGACACAGATCATCAGGGAAAAGGGGCCCTGGGAGGCAGGTTCCCTTCTGGGCAGGCTAGACTGGGTTGACTTTTCTCCCTCTCACTACTCCGGCCGCACAGAGCAGGTGGAGGTATGGGAGGACCCTTGCCCCTGCCCACCTAACCCCCTCACCGGGAGGTGCAGGAAGGTGAAATCCAGCAGCTGCACCAGCTGGTTACCAGCCAGGTAGAGTGCGCGCAGCTGGCCCAGGCCGGCGAAAGCGCCGACACGCAAGCCGCGCAGCCGGTTGCCGGTGAGCGCGAGCTCGAGCAGGCGTGGCTGCGCGCGGAAGGCGCCGGGCTCCAGGGCGCGCAGGCTGTTGTTGTGCAGGTAGAGTCGGCGCAGGGCTGCGAGAGGCGCCAGTACGCCCGGTTCCAGGCGCGCGATGCTGTTGTCCTGCAGGAACAGCGTCTGCGGGCCGGAGGGAGGGAGGGAGGGGGTCTTTACCCCGCGGAGGGAGTCTCCCTCTTCCCTAGAGCGCTCCGGTGCCTTCGGGGACGCTCACACACCCTCCCTCCGTGTCGCGGTCACCTTGGCCCAGCGGCCCCGCGCGGTGCCCACCTGCGTCCCGGGTGGAATTCCGGGCGGGACGACGCGCAGCCGCAGGGCGCCGCACTCCACCGTGGCGCTGTAGCAGCGGCAGGCGGCCGGGCAGCCGGCAGCGCTGGGCGGGAGGTCAGGGAGCCACAGCAGACATAGCAGCAGCAGTATGGGCGCCCCCGGGGCCATCTCCCGCGGGACTGGCCGCGGGCCACGAAGCTGCAGCCTCCTGACGGGCTTCCTTATAGTCCACCCCGATGTGATGGGCCTCCTGAAACACAGGTCGGCAGGCCTGCCCCTAACACTTGAGAGCCAGAGAAGGACATGGATGGAGGCCCACACCGTGTTTAGTTTCTGAAAAGTTATAAACCAGTTCAAGCAATTGGTTTTTTAAAAAAATGTTGATTTCTTTCTTTACAAAAACAGTCATGAAGATCTGGCTTCAATTTGGAATTTCAGGTTTCAATTTGGAATTTCCACTGTTCTTGGTCTTACTACATAGGCCATGTGGGGAGAGTCAACCCTGCCGCCCTCCCTTGTCTTCCCATCTATCTCCATCCGCCTATGTAAGGGGCTCCCTGCTCATGCATGTGGACGTCTGGATCGGGCTTCCCTCTTCATTCTAGCAACTGGCCACTCCTGGAACCCAAGGTGCAAGGTGTGAGCTTGGGAACATGTAGGTGGTGAAGCCTATTGCCCAAACACAGGGTAAAAGGGCAAGAATAGGCTCTGGGAAGGCCTCTTTACCCTCGTCCACATGGACTCCTGACACCTCCAAAAGCAGAGTCCTAAACAAGTGCCCCCCGTAAAAGGCCCAAGGCTGCACCCTGCCAGTGTCCTTGTCTTCACCTGACCCCGACCCAGCCATTAAGTCTAGTCCTTTTATCCCTAGGACTCATGCTGTGTTCCCTGACCCTGGGAGCACCTGACATACCTTCACAGGTAACATGGGCAGAACTGATTCTGGAAGCCACCAGCCATAGGAAAATGCAAGCACAGCTGCCCCTGCCCTCCTGGGGGTGATGGTGGGTGGAATAGCTTGCAGAGAACTAGGGGTATTTCTCAGGGAACTTGCTAGAGAACTGGGGGATGTAGCACACAATGGGAAAGTCAGTTTAGAAGCCATGGCCTATGTTTTCCCCGCTGGCTTCTAGCACGGTGCTTCTGAGTTTGGGTTCTGGAACAGCTGGGTTGTAAAAGAGGGCCCTTGGGCCACCAACTGGGTTTCTAGGGTAGTTTCCCCAGTGGGCTGTGGGGGCAGTGACCGGAATTGTGAAGGAATATAGTGTGTTGGGCTTTATGCTCATGCACCTGTGATCCTACAAAGATGGGAAGGCCTGGGTCTAGTTCTGGGCACAGGAAGTCTAGTTTGAAAGGTGGGGACTGGGGCTAAGAAGCCAGCTAGTCTGGGGCCAGGGATAGCAACCCTGATGGCGTTCTGTCATCCAGCCTCCAGCCCTTTCCTCCAGTGTCCCACTCTGAACCCCTGCCTGTTTACCAGGTCTCCCTGCTAGCAAGAGGGAGTCATGTGGAAAGGTACCAAGTGGCCTTGGTGTCTGTTCAAATCTTGCTCTAAATTGTAACTCACATGATTGTTTAAAGTCACTAGAAATGAGGTAGGCACAGCAAAAGTTTTAATGGAATATAGCTCTGGCCCAGGCAGAGGCAGTTCCCAGGTGTCTCGGGATGTGTGTGAACCCCAAGGGCCTGAAAGCATACTTTGGGCTCCCAGGAGCCATTTCCCTGAGCCTAAGGGCTGGCCAAGGCTTGCCCACCCAGCCTCCCCTGGCAAGTCCTCTCAAGTAGAGGAGCTTCTTGGCTTCCTCCTTAGGATTCAAGGCACTGTGGTTCACAGGGACACCCCCTAGACGCTGCCTGGAATAAAAGGGCCGGCCTGAGCAGGGATGAGGGCCCCGGCGGGAAGGGCAGAGAAGGCCGGCCCAGAAATGCTTCTACCCGGCGGGCAGCCCTCTAATCCGGTGGGGCAGGGGGCGGGGCGTCACACTCGCTTCTGCGTTGGCTGTCACCGTCTCCAGGGCGCCGTCCGTGCGGGGACTGGAGGGGCGAGGAATCCCTGCGAGCCCCTCGGGGCCAGCCGCGTGCCTCGATTCCCCCTCGGTGTCACCTGCACCCCCTCCGGCGTGGGTCTGTCCTGGGCCGGTTCAGGGCAGGGCGTGGTCCCCGCCAGGTGTCCTCCCCTTCTCCGTGCGCGCGGGGCACAGAGCCGGGACGGCCCCCGATCCCGCCCCCATGCCCGCTGACCTCGGGTCGGGCGCCCCCTCACCTGACGCTCCTGCGGCGCGGCTCCCCCGCCGAGCCCGCGGCGCCCCGACCCACCGAGCAGCGCCGGGCGGGGGAGGGGGCGGGCGCCGCTCGCGCACGCGCACTGGAGCCCCCGCGCCTCCGGCCCGGCTTCCCCCCGCGAGCGAGGGCCAAATCAAATGACAGGACGCCCGGGCCCGAGGTGTGGGGAGGGAGCAGAAGGGCCCGCGACCCCGCTCTTCCTCGCGGTCGAGGCTCCGGGAGCCGCAGCAGCACCTCGGACAGCGCCGAGCGGACCGGGCCGCGGTGCACCTCCGGCGCGCACGCGCACTCGGCCGGCGCGCTCTTCGGGTGCGCGTGCGCAGCGATGCGCGGCCGGGACTCGCGAGGAGGGGGGCGGGGGCGGGGCCGCGGGGTGGGGGCGGCGGCCAGGGGCACCTGCGGGCGCCCGCGGCCCGGCAGGCGGCTCATGGTGGCGGGGCGGCGGGCAGCAGCGGGGCCAGGTCCTTGGTGAGGGCGAGGCGGCGGCCTTGCCAGCGCACGTGTGAGGGCAGCGCGGACGCGCCGGGCGGATACTCGAAGCAGGCGCTCAGCTCGAAGGCCAGGGCTGAGCGCACCAGGCCCACGCCGCCCGCACGCTCCGGCGCCGGGTGGTAGAGGCGCCCATTGGCGGCCAGGGGCAGCAGACGCGCGGGCTCGAAGGGCACGGCCAGGGCCTCCCCGCCGCCGCAGTAGGAGAGACGCGCGGGCCCGGGGCCCGAGGCCAGCAGGTGCGTGAAGACCACGGGCCGGTCTTCGCAGCGCAGGAAATTGCGCTCCCTGCCGCAGGGCGAGAGGAAGGGGAAGGAGGCCTCGTAGCGACCGCTGCGGTTGGGTCTCAGGCGGGAGAAGAAGGTGACCAGGAACTGTGGGTCTGGAGGTGAATGGGGCACGGCTGCTTACCAGGCCAGTCTACGCGGGGCTCTGCTCCCCAGGCGAGCGGCTCGCCCTGGGCCCCGCCGACGGCTGGCGCCGGTGTCGGTGCGCCGCCTTGGCCTCGGTCTGGACAGCGGGGCTCTCGGGCGCGGGGTGGCCAGCCCTCTGCTTCGGGCGGGCCAGTGGGCCAGTGGGGAGGCTGGGGAGCAGAGCGCACCAGGGCCTTGCCAGAGGGACACGGAAGGTGGGGAAGAGGGTGCGGCAGTACCTTTGAAGCAGGTGGTGAAGTTCTTCATTTTGGAGTCGTCCAGGAAAAGCTGCGGACAGAGGGGCAGGCCGTGGCCCATGAGTCCCGCCGGGAGCCAGACAGGGCCGCCCCGAGCCGGGGCCAGGGTCCGCCTCCCTTGCTCGTCTGGCACACCGTGTGCAGCGAGGCGAGTGGAAAGTGAACCCGGGCCCCACCAACATTCCCGCGGCGACCCGCACGCCGGGCCGTGCGGGTGCCGGAGCTGCCGCGCTTTGCCCGCACCTCTCCCTCCCTCACGCTTCTAGTCCCGTGTGCCACCTCCTCCGCGGAGGCTCCCCGACTTGCTTCCTCCCCACATGCTGGGTGTCCCAGTCAGGGCTTGCAAGTCAGGCGGGGCGGACCCGGGGCAGGGGACCCGGGGCAGGGGACCCGGGGCAGGGGACCCGGGGCAGGGGCAGGACCGGCGTGGGGGTGCGGGCGCGCGAGACGCAGCTGCAGCTCCGCGTGGCGGAGGCCGGCGCCCCCATCTCCAGCTCGCCGGCCGGGCGGGGCAGTCCCGTTCACTAACCTCGGGCCCCCGCCCCCGCAGGCCCCGCCGCAGGCCCACCTGGCCCTGATGATCCACGTAATAAAAGTACTCCCGCGTCCGGGGCTCCGGGGCCTGGCCCTGCGTGTAGGAGACGTCCCCGCCCCCACCGCAGCCCCGGGTCCCCGGGGAGCGCGCCAAGGCCCGGGCGCCGCCCCGGAGCGCCCCGCATGCCCGCCACATCTTCCTCCCGCGCCGGAAGCGGCGGGCCGGTCACGCGGGGCTGGCGCTGCGAGAACACGCGTCCCCCGGCGACTGCGGCCTCACACCTCGGGTTCCGGAGACTAGCGCGGGGCTCGCTTTCCCCGGGCGCGGCGGACTCCCGCACGGCGGGGCCGCCCGCCCCGCAGTCCCGCCGGGGAAGGGATACCGGACGGGACCGCCAGACAGCGGGGCGCTGGCGGGAACGCAGGCTCTGTCCCTCCGCCCTCGGAGGCTGGCGGCCGGCACGGGACGAGGTGCCCCTCGGAAGGCCAGCTCGGCTGGCCGGCGACTGCGCGTTCACTCTGCCTGGAACCAGGGCAGGTTGGGGGCAGGACTCGGCACAGGCCGCTCCCCGCGCACACGGGCGGGGACTTAGGGGTCGACACAGTCCAGGTGGCCGCAGACGGCGCAGGGGGACCTGACACCCAGCTGGTGCCTTCTCCCTGGCTCAGCCCCTCCCCCATTCCCAGGAAACAGCCTTGCTCGCGGCCCACACCCCTACGCCCCCTCTCCGTTCCCCCATCTTCCCCTGGCCTGTCCACCTAGGTGACCATACTAGCGACGGACTGGCTGCTGGAATGGGCTGCCCAGCCCCCTGCAGCGACTGGAAGAGCACGAGGCGACAGGCAGTGACCATGGCTCGCAAGTGTCCATATGTATTTTATTCACACAAAGTGTCGTCACCTCTTGAGTCCATGCGTCAGAGCTAGAGTCTGTGGCAGGGCCGTCCACCCCAGGCCCGGAGACCACCCGACTGAGGACACTACCTCAGGGGACACCGGGCAGCAGCAGGGCTGGGCTTTTTTGTTTTTAATCATAAATAAAAACTCAACTCTAAAAAATATATATATATATATATATATATATATATAAACTGGGGAGAAATTAAGTTTTACAATTGGAACTCAAAATTCCAAAATGGAAAATGTACAAACTGAGAGTCTAGGTACCTCCTACCCCCAGCTCTGGCTTTGAGGAAGGGCAATCCTGGGGGCTCCCTGGTTCCCCAGCTTGGGGCTCCTTCCTTCTGTTCCACTGCAGGTCCCAGAAGGGGATGGGGCAGGGCTTGGTTTTTGGTCAAAGCCAAGAAAGTGGCGAAGAAAATGAAGGAGTGATATCAACTTGCTCTGCACAGAGAACAGGCTAGGACGGCTCAGAGATAAATAGCATTTGGGTTAAAACTATGTCATTAGCAAATTTAGTTCTATCTTTTCCTCTATATCTTTATACACAGGCGGATTGATGTGCTGGATAGAATCTGAATTTATAGTTACACGAAGAAAAAATACTCTTGCCCCTCCCCCACCCTGCCCCAAGAATGCCTGCCCAACAACCCTGCCCCCCACCCCAGAGGACTTTGGTTTGGGGGCCCCTCCCTACCCAGAGAGAGCCTGCAGGGGCCCTGCTCCGGTGGACAGCCCAGTGCCCTGGGGCCCCCAATTCCTGTGCAGTCTCGATGATGGAGGCCACAAGTGCCAGGGTGCGGGGTGGAGGTGGGGGTCGGAGGCTACAGGCCAGGAAGGAGACCGAGGGGAAGTGCGGGGCAGAGGAAAGACTGGCAGCCGGGCAGGGGCCAGGCCAGGGCCAGGCCGAGCGCAGGAGCCTGGGCCTCCTGCGAGGCAGCTCACCCCAGGGGCGGGGGGCGTGTGCTCTCAGGCCGGCCGGGAGGGGCAGTGTCGCTTGGCTCCAGGAAACAGAAGGCACTTTCTGGGGGCTGACCGGCCGGCGGTGGGCGCGGCGGTGCCCAAGAAACTGGCCACTAGGCAGGGGCGGGCGGGGCCCAGGGGCGCCCCTCCCAGGGGCCCTCTGGCCCGGCCGCCTCCGCAGGCCCAGGGCCTGGGGTAGGGTCGGGGGGGAGGGGAGGGTGAGGGGGTCCAGGGCTGGGGCGGGCATGGGCGGAGCCTGGCATGCTGCCTCCGCGGCTAGGGCGTTCCCTCCCCCCTCCCCGCGTGCTCCCCTGCCCGGGCGCCCCCGAGCGTTGGCTCTGTCCCCACCCTCGGTCCTTGGGCCCCCGTGCTATAGCACGCCCTCCATGAAGCTGGTGTCCAGGTGCTGGATGAGCACGCGGAGGAACGACATCTCCTTGCGCGTGTTCTCGAAGATGACGCGCGGGTCGTCCGATCGGCAGCGCAGGCAGTTGGGCGCCATCACCATGGCCAGGTTGCTGACGTCCATCTTGGTGATGGCCACGTTGGCGGGCTGCACGAACACCTGCGCGGAGCGGGCAGGAGGGCGGGTCGGGCCGCGGCGAGGCGCCCCCCGGGTGGGTGTGCGTGCGTGCCCGTGTGCACCCCGGGGCCGTGTCCCAGGTGCGCGCCCGCCCGTACCTGAAGGAAGCGGATGAGGTAGCACAGCACCAGGCGGTTGATCCGCGGCAGCGCGTGCACCACGGCCACGGCGGCCTCGGGGTTCTCGTAGTGCGCGATGCACTGCTCGTAGAACTCGTGCGGGATCAGGGGCTCCTCCAGCTCCCGATACCACAGCTTCAGGAGCGAAGCTGCGGACACAGCGGCGGCGGAGGGGGGCGCGCTCAGCACAGAGCGCTGGGTGGGCTCCCCTGGGCGGCTCGGGAGCCAGGGAGAGGCTGGCGGGTTAGGGCGACACAGGGCAGGCGCAGCGTGTGGCCTGAGCAGAGGTGGTGTCAGGCCAGACTGGAAAGGCCCAAACCCTGGCGTGCTGGGACGATCCTGAGGACCTGGATCGACCCCGGGGAGCTGGGAGTGATGCAGGGAGCAAGGGAGTGGTAGGCAAGGCCCCAAGGACACTGTATGATGGGCAGGGGTAGTCTGTGCTGGAAAGAGACGGGGAACCATGACATCACTGGGGGAGCAAGGGGGAGCCCAAGTGCTCCACCTGCCTGCGGCAAGTGCTGCTCCCAGGGGGATGGGGGCTCACCAGGGACGTGGGGGTCCTCCAGGCCTGTGGGCACCTTCCACTGGTCGACCTGCAGCTTCAGGGCGTTCACCTCATCAATGTCCCCAGGGACTCTGTGGAGCATGGGGGACGGTCTCACTGGGGAGTACTGTCTGCACCCTGACAGCTGTCCCTCTTCCCTCTGCTGGCCTCCCCCAGGCAGACGCCTTTATCAGCAGGGCGTCTAAGGCTCAAACCCACAGGCCTCAGCTTCCCCAGCTCTCCCCTTGGGGCCTGGGTAGTGGTCCTGAGGGCAGGTTGCAGGCCTTGTGCTCATCCCCACCGGGCCTCGACTGTCAACCCTGCCCACGGGTGAGCACCATCTGCTAGCTGCTGGGTGTCTTTCCAGGTTCACGGCTCAGGCCCTGCCTCTGGCTGATGTTCAAGTGCCCTCTGGGACCCTGGTGGCCATTTTTACAGAGGCGCAGTCCCCAACTGACCCTCCTAAGTTCAGGCATACTGCCATTCGGGGGGTATGATGCTCTGACTTGCCTCCATCATGTGCCCTCCCGGTCCACATGATGGCCTCTTGGGGGGCGGGGCTCTCTGGCTATTCCCAGGCAGAGGCATGAGTCTCCTGGCCCCCAAACCCAGGGCTGGGGCATGGAAGTTGGCCCAATGGTCCCAGTGCCTGCCAGAGACACACAGCAGAGATGTCCAAGGCCCCCACCCCCAGGGCCCAGGATGCGGGGCACCTGAAGATGCCTTCGGTCTGGTCGCCGTTGAGCGCCAGAACCTCCTCAGACAGACGCGTCTGTACCCAAGGCAGCTGCCGCTCCGGGTACCGCTCCTTCTGCATGCTCATGACCTCCTGCAGGGCGCTGCCAAACATGGACGGGCTGAACACAGCGTTCTTGGCGTGCCGGATCTCCTCTACGTTGGGCTTCCTCAGCCCCTGCAAAGACAGCCCCGCTCTCCGTCCTGGTGCGGTCCTGCTGCCCTGCTTCCAGCCTTCCCTCCCGCGCCCCTTGTCCTCTCACCCCTGCTAACTCCGGGCGTCTCCCTAGTCAGAGCTGGAGGTATCCCCAACCCCCTAGTCCCTGAATCACTGGGGGGGGG
>ML096910.1:17980-30735 GCA_003697995.1 Taxidea taxus jeffersonii | reverse complement strand
GAAACAAAGAGAGCTGAAATGGGGGGTGCAGAGAGAGAGAGAGAGAGAACTTCAGGCAGACTCCCTGCTGAGCACAGAGCCCGAGGCAGGGCCCGTTCCCACCACCCTGAGCTCATGGCCTTAGCTGAAATCAGGAATTGGATGCTTAACCAACAGAGCCACTCAGGTGCCCCTTATGATGAAAACTTGTAAGATCTACTCTCTTAACAAATTTCAGATATACAATACAATATTGCTAACTGCAAAATTTTAGTATTCTTGAATTTATTTTAATAATGACACACAGTAATGTCACTTAATAATTTTTAAAATTGTGGCCCTAATATTATTTGCTAACCAATCTACCACCAGTGGTTTGTAATGAAACATTCGCCTCATGAACATTTCCTGGTCCTCGGTGATTTAAGGTGCTCACGTAGGTGGCTAGTCTGCTGTAGGGAATCAGGTCATAGTATTTGGAGAATGGAACTTGGCATGAGAACTTTAAACCAAGAGGAGGATGTCACAAGCCTCGCCCCAGCCCCAGCCAGGCAATGTGACAAGTGCAGTGACTTCATCCCCCTCCTCTCCATGAAACTTGCACCCATGCAATTCCCACGCCCCTCCCTCAGCTCCCTTGCTGGAACCTAATCCAAAATCTGGGTCCCATGTTTGCATCTGTAAATCATTTTGAGTAGGATCTGTACTCTGAAAACTATAAGACACTCATAAAAGAAATTGAGGAAGACACAAAGAAATGGAAAAACGTTCCATGCTCATGGATTGGAAAAACAAATATTGTTAAAATGTCTATGCTGGGCGCCTGGGTGGCTCAGTTGGTTAAGCAACTGCTTTCAGCTCAGGTCATGATCCCGGAGTCCCAAGATCGAGTCCCACATCGGGCTCCCAGCTCCATGGGGAGTCTGCTTCTCCCTCTGGCCTTCTCCCCTCTCATGCTCTCTGTCACTCTCTCACTCTCTCTGAAATAAATAAATAAAATCTTTTAAAAAAATGTCTGTGCTACCTAAAGCAATCTACACATTCAATGCAATCCCAATCAAAATATCATCAACTTTCTTCATAGACCTGGAACAAATCATCCTAAAATTTGTATGGAACCAGAAAAGACCCCCAACAGCCAGAAGAATATTGAAAAAGAAAAGCAAAGCTGGGGGCATCACAATGTCGGACTCCAAGCTCTATTACAAAGCCATAGTCATCAAGACAGTATGGTACTGGCACAAAAACAGACACATAGACAAATGGAACAGAATAGAGAACCCAGAAATGGACCCTCAACTCAACAGTCAACTAATCATCAACAAAGCAAGAAAAAATGTCCAATGGAAAAAAGATAGTCTCTTCAACAAATAGTGTTGGGAAAATTGGACAGCCACATGCGAAAGAATGAAACTAGACCATTTTCTTAGATCATACACAAAAATAAACTCAAAATGGATGAAAGCACTAAATGTGAGAGAGGAATCCATCAAAATCCCAGAGGAGAACACAGACAGCAAACTCTTCAACCTCAGCTACAAGAAGTTCTTGCTAGACATGTCTCCAAAGGCAAGGGAAGCAAGGGCAAAAATGAACTATTGGGATTTCATCAAGATGAAAAATTTTTGCACAGCAAAGGAAACAGTTAACAAAACCAAATGATGACCAACAGAATGGGAGGGGATATTTGCAAATGTCTTTTCAGAAAAAGGGCTAGTATCCACAATGTATAAAGAACTTATCAAACTCAACAACCAAAGAACAAATAATCCAGTCAAGATATGGGAAGAAGACATGACCAAAGATTTTTCCAAAGAAGACATCCAGATGTCCAATGACACATGAAAAAGTGCTCCACATCACTGGGCATCAGGGAAATACAAATCAAAACCACAATGAGGTACTACCTCACACCAGTCAGAATGGCTAAAATTAACAAGTCAGGAAATGACAGATGCTGGCGAGGATGCCGAGAAAGGGGGACCCTCCTACACTGTTGGTGCGAATGCAAGCTGGTGCAGCCACTCTGGAAAACAACATGGAGGTTCCTCAAAAAGCTGAAAATAGAGCTGCCCTATGACCCAGCAATGGCACTACTGGGTGTTTACCCCAAAGATACAAATGTAGTGGTCAGAAGGGGCACCTGCACCCCAAAGTTTATAGCCGCAATGTCCACAATAGCCCAACTATGGAAAGGCCCAGAGGTCCATTGACAAATGAATGGATAAAGAAGGTGTGGTCTATATATACAATGGAATACTACTCAGCCATCAAAAGAATGAAATATTACCATTTGCAATGACATGAAAGGAGCTAGAGGGTGTTATGTTAAGCAAAATAAGTCAGAGAAAGACAATTATCATATCATCTCACTGATATGTGGAATTTGAGAAACAAAATAGAGGACCATAGGGGAAGGAAGGGGAAAATAAAACAAGATGAAATTAGGGAGACAAACCATAAGAGATTCTTAATCATAGGAAACAAACTGAGGGTTGCTGGAAGGGAGGGGGATGGGGTAACTGAGGACCAGGCATTAAGGAGGGCCCATGATGGAATGAGCACTGGGTATTGTACATAACTGATGAATCACTGACCTCTGCCTCTGAAACTAAAAAATAGAGCATATGTTGATTATTTGCATTTAAATACAAAATAAAATAAAATAATCAGTTTGAATTTCCAGCTAATTTTCTTTAAGATTTCATTTATTTATTTGTCAGAGAGAGAGAGCACGAACAGGGGGAGCAGTAGGCGGATGGGGAGAGAGAAGCAGGCTCTCTGCTGAGCAGGGAGCCTGACATGGGACTTGATCCCTGGACCCTGGAATTATGACCTGAGCCGAAGGCAGAGGTTTAACCAACAAGGCCACCGAGCATCCCTCGAGGTATCTTTTCATATACACGCGTCTTACCTCACCATATTCTCCAAGTATGTAATCATTGGTATCCCTTCCTCTGGTTGAGCTCTCTGTAGTTAAGAGGTTTTAGAGAAGGAAACATCAAGAGCAGGTAGAACTGCATAAGAACATGACTATAATCACCTAGATTTTGTCAACATGCTGTAACTTTGACATACTTGGAATATTCCAGCCTCGTGTGCACCTCTTAAATTGGCTCATGTTTCTTTGGTTGTCAGGCCTGTGGGATTCCTCTGTGTACTTGTGTGCTCAAGAAGACACTGCAGCTGCAACCCTGTTCTTCTGCAAACATGAAAAATAGTCCTGAGAAAGCTCCCATGTGTTCCCTATGTGGCCTTCCCCTTACTTTGCATTCCTTCATCTTTCAGCAATTTTTAGGACACTTTTATGTGTCTGAAGCAGCAATGCTCATTGAAGAGATGAGGATGAGTAGCACTCCAGGGTTTATGCCATCACGATAGACACGGGTATGTAAATAAGCAGACACAGCTCTGTCTGAGAAGTAGGTAATTGGAGCTCCAGGACCCGAAGCATTGGTACAATCTTACAATGTTCCCTGTACATCATTAAGAATTGATTGAAATGAGGTCATTTGCTTCTTTATAATCTACTTTGGTTCTCAAGGGTGGTTTTTCATAAGGTTTGAATTAAATTTTATAATTTCAAGTGGAGTGCCGGGAAATATTTTTTTCTTATTACGTTGGTACATTTTTGTTATTTCTCATGTGACTTTCTTTCAGAGTTAGTGGAGAGAAAAAGTTCTGGAAAATTCTCAAGTGTCCTGGGGCTCATTCAATGCCATATGAAATGGTACTAATACAATCCCACTAATTATGTGAGGAAGGCTGAGTATGAGATATATTTCCCAGAAATAAGGGAAAATTGCTATCACTCTACCTTAATCATCTCTTTTGTGTGGTAAGCCACTGGGTCCAGCCTCTGTGGTGGGGTGAGCTGGAGCCCCAGCCCTCCCAGGACTCCGAGGCCGAGGAGAAGCTCTCCAGGTGCCGGACCAGGGGAAGGAGCATGGGGGTATAGCTGTCTCCAGGAACGAGTTTTCTGTGAAATTGTCCCAGCCACACCAAAACAGCATTGCTGTGGATGAACCTGAAAGTGACCATCACAATGTTTCAGTCCAAAACTCGTTTCCTGATATAATAATAATAAAGTAATTTAAAAAATAAATAATAAAATAATAAAATAAAAATGTTCTCTTGTGTGGCTTTGAATTAAAACAGAGTAGATCTGAAATTTTCTATTTTCATAGCAGATGTTGCTCATTATAGATATTTGATTTGTTTGAAGAAATAAAGTGGTAAAAATGTGGGGAATAATCGTGGGAGTTTAGCCAAAAATAACTTTGGAGAACAGTTAAAGGTCTTTGTGCTTTAAGATGAGGAAAACAGGGCTTCCGGTTAGGAATGTTGCCTAGGGCCATCTAGGCTCAGAGCCTCTTGGCCGAGCTACACTTGCTCTGTTCCACACTGTTTCTCCATAGGATATTTTGGGTGAAAATCGGCTTACCAAAGTCTATTGATGGAAGGAGAAATGAACTTCCTCATTGATATCATATTCACCCTCAGTGAATGTAACCAACACCATTGATAAAATCGGAGTGTCAATAAATCTTTCTTCAACAGAGTATTGTTCATTCTGAGATGAGTTATGCAAATATTTTGAATTATCTGCAGTATAACACGTTACACTAAATCAGGTAAACTGGACAATCTAAAAAGTAGAATTAACAGCTTGAGAGTCAATTCTGATTATGATTTCTTTCATTTTCTTGTGAAACAATATTGCTTCACAGAAAAAGCTGGAAAATTACAATGTTACTAAAAGCTAATAGACATCCTAGTGTGAGGGTCTAGGAGGAAACTTACTGTATGAAAACAGCTAGATTGGTAAGAGATATCCAGGGGCTTGCATTTATTGCATTCTCCTGGGTTTGCATCATGACATACAGACCATTTGAGAAAAGGAACGAGGACATCTCACCTCTCTGCCATGGGCTCTGTAGGGACCCAGGGCTCATCAACTGGGCTGAATCATGCATCACGAGATTCTCGTCTCCCTAGCCTAAATTATGCCACCGTTTACACCCTAAAGACAGTAAATCTAACCAAAAAATCAGACAGGACAAAAGGAATAAATCTCAAGTCATAGTTTTGAATATTTTGGAAAACTGGAAGCTTCAGTAGAATGGAAGAAGACCTCACCAAAGTAGAAGAGTGTTAGAAATCCTGACTGCGTGAAAAAGACACTACTACACACTGCAGTGGAAAGTACACACGACACGGACTGGAAGAAAACCAAGACACTGTTATGAGAATTAAAATATTATTGGCACATGTCATGTGCTGCACATCAGAGGTGGGAAAGAAATGTGAGAAAAAGAATTAAGATAAATAAAGAAAAACACAAAACAAAAACAATGCATAAAACAATAAAGAATTAAAAACTATGACAAGTTCCATACAAATTTTAGGATTATTTGCTCCAGCTCTTTGAAAAATACTGGTGGAATTTTAATCGGAATGGCATTAAAAGTATGGATTGCTCTAGGCAGTATAGACATTTTAACAATGTTTATTCTTCTGATCCAAGAGCATGGAATGGTCTTCCATCCTTTTGTGTCTTCTTCGATTTCTTTCATGAGTGTTCTGTAGTTCCTCGAGTACAGATCCTTTACTTCTTTGGTTAGGTTTATTCCCAGGTATCTTATGGTTCTTGGTGCTATAGTAAATGGAACCGATTCTCTAATTTCCCTTTCTGTGTTTTCATTGTTCGTGTATAAGAAAGCAACTGATTTCTGTACATTGACTTTGTAACCTGCCACATTACTGAATTGCTGTATGAGTTCTAGTAGTTTGGGGGTGGAGTCTTTTGGGTTTTCCATATAAAGTATCATGTCATCTGCAAAGAGAGTTTGACTCCTTCACTGCCAATTGGATATTTTTTATTTCTCTTTGTTGTCTGATTGCTGTCGCTAGGACTTCTCATACTATGTTGAACAAGAGTGGTGAGAGTGGGCATCCTTGTCGTGTTCCTGATCTCAACAGGAAGGCTGTCAGCTTTTTCCCATTGAGGATGATATTTGCTGTGGGTTTTTCATAGATAGATTTTATGAAGTTCAGGAATGTTCCCTCTATCCCTATAGATCCCTATCCCTATATCCCTTTGAAGCGTTTTAATCAGGAACAGATGCTGTATCTTGTCAAATGCTGTTTCTGCATCAATTGAGAGGACCGTGTGGTTCTTCTCTCTTCTTATTGATTTGTTCTGTCACATTGATTGATTTGCGAATGTTGAACCATCCTTGCAACCCAGGGATGAATCTCACCTGGTCATGGTGGATAATCTTTTTAATGTGCTGTTGGATCCTATTTGCTAGGATCTTGTTGAGAATCTTAGCATCCATATTCATCAGGGATATTGGTCTGAAATTCTCCTTTTTGGTGGGGTTTTTGCCTGGTTTGGGGATCAGGGTAATGCTGGCTTCATAAAAAGAGTCTGGAAGTTTTCCTTCGGCTTCAATTTTTTGAAACAGCTTCAGGAGAATAGGTATTATTTCTTCTTTGAAAGTTTGGTAGAATTCCCCAGGGAATCCATCAGGTCCTGGGCTCTTGTTTTTTGGGAGGTTTTTGATCACTGCTTCAATCTCATTACTAGATATCGGTCTATTCAGGTTGTCAATTTCTTCCTGGTTCAGTTTTGGAAGTTTATAGTTTTCCAGGAATGCATCCATTTCATCTAGGTTGCTTAACTTACTGGCATATAACTGTTGATAATAACTTCTGGTGATTGTTTCTATTTCCTTGGTGTTAGTTGTTATCTCTCCCTTTTCATTCATAATTTTATGAATTTGGGCCTCCTCTCTTTTCTTTTGGATTAGCGTGGCCAATGGTTTATCGATCTTATTGATTCTTTCAAAAAACCAGCTTCCAGTTTCATTGATGCTTTCTACTGTATCTCTAGTTTCTATCTCATTGATCTCTGCTCTAATCTTGTGTGTGGAATTGGCTTAATTTGTTGTTGATTACCCAGTTCTTTGAGTTGTGGAGACAGCTGGTGTATTCTGGATTCAGAAGAGACCCTGAATGCTGAAAAAGAAAAACAAAACTGGCAGCATCAGGTTGCCTGACTTCAAGCTTTACCACAAAGCTGTGATCACCAAGACAGCATGGTACTGGCATAAAAACAGACACATAGACCAGTGGAACAGAGTAGAGAGCCCAGATATGGACCCTCAACTCTATGGCCAAATAATCTTCGACAAAGCAGGAAAAAATATACAGTGGAAAAAGGACAGTCTCTTCAATAAATGGTGCTGGGAAAATTGGACAGCTATGTGTAGAAGAATGAAACTCGACCATTCTCTTACACCATACACAAAGATAAATTCGAGATGGATAAAAGACCTCAACGTGAGACAAGAATCCATCAGAATCCTAGAGGAGAACATAGTAACCTCTTTGCCATCAGTCACAGCAACTTCTTTCAAGATATGTCTCCAAAGGCAAAAGAAACAAAAGCGAAAATGAACTTTTGGGACTTCATCAAGATCAAAAGCTTCTGTACAGCAAAGGAAACAGTCAACAAAACAAAGAGGCAACCTACGGAATGGGAGAAGATATTCACAAATGGCAGTACAGACAAAAGGCTGATATCCAGAATCTATAAAGAACTTCTCAAACTCAACACACACAAAACAGATAATCATGTCAAAAAACAGGCAGAAGACATGAACAGACACTTCTCCAATGAAGACATACAAATGGCCATCAGACACATGAAAAAATGTTCATCATCACCAGCCATCAGGGAGATTCAAATCAAAATCACATTGAGATACCACCTCACACCAGTTAGAATGGCCAAAATTAGCAAGACAGGAAACAACGCGTGTTGGAGAGGAGAAAGGGGAACCCTCTTACACTGGTGGTGGGAATGCAAGTTGGTGCAGCCAATTTGGAGAACAGTGTGGAGATTCCTTAAGAAATTAAAAACAGAGCTTCCCTATGACCCTGCAATAGCACTACTGGGTAATTACCCCAAAGATACAGATGTAGTGAAAAGAAGGGCCACCTGTACCCCAATGTTCATAGCAGCAATGGCTACGGTCGCCAAACTGTGGAAAGAACCAAGATGCCCTTCAATGGATGAATGGATAAAGAAGATGTGGTCCATATACACTATGGAGAATTATGCCTCTGTCAGAAAGGATGAAAATCCAACTCTTGTATAAACATGGACGGGACTGGAGGAGATGATGCTGAGTGAAATAAGTCAAGCAGAGAGAGTCAATCATCATATGGTTTCACTTACTTGTGGAGCATAAGGAATAACATGGAGGACATGGGGAGATGGAGAGGAGAAGGGAGTTGAGGGAAATTTGAGGGGGAGATGAACCATGAGAGACTGTGGACTCTGAAAAACATTCTGAGAGTTTTGAAGGGGCAGGGTGTGGGAGGTTGGGGGAGCCAGATGGTGGGTTTTATGGAGGGCACATATTGCATGGAGCACTGGGTGTGGTGCATAAACAATGAATTCTGTTACACTGAAAAGAAATTAAATAAAAAAAATAAAAGAAAACTATGACAAGTTGAGAAAAGTAGAGAACAAAGTATAGAAACCTCTGGGTTCCCCAGGAGAAGCCAAAAGACAGTTATTTAAGAAATAATAGAAGAAAAAAATTCCTAATCCTAAGAAAACCCAAGAACTAGATGGGTTTGGCGCACATTAGGAAATAGCAATGATAAGAAACTGACAAGAAACGTCTAGACATACTTCGAAAATTTTTTGAATTACAAAATAATAAGCAAATTTTATATAACGTTCCAGGCTGGAAAACAGGTGACTTGCCAGGGAACACAGATCATATGGCCTCAGCCAACTTCCCCTGGGACACTGACGTGGGCGCCGTCAGCACAGTCCTGCCCGCCAGGAGGAGAGGCGAGAGGCCAGAGCCACAGCCTCTTACTGAGCTATGCTTGTGTGCGCCTGGAGCCTCCACAAAGGCAATTCTGAAATGTGTGTGAGCTGGGAAACACTGTGCCCATGCACTCTTCTTGAAACATGTTGCTGGAAATGTGCTCCAGCTAACCACGAAAAGATGAAGATCAAGAGTGACAAAGTTGTAACCGAAATAGACCGGTAACAAGCCTCTGCTTTGCCAAGTTTCAGTGACAGCCCAAGGAGCTGTAAGGAGCAGTCTTCTGATTGCAGTAAAATTCATATAACATAAAACTGACGATTAGTCATCCAGGAATGGATGATTCAGTGGCACTGGGTAAGTGACAACGTTACGCGGTGGTCACCTCTACCCGGCTCTCGGTCATGCTCACCTCTCAGCCAGCAAACTCACATCCATTCACCCATCATACTTCTAGTCCTCCCTGCTCCCCAAACCCACCATCTGCTTTCTGTGTCTATGGGCTCACCTGTTCTAGACATTTCGTAGATCGAATCATACGATATGAGACCCTTTGACCAGCTCCTGTCATCCAGCATAGGCTTTTCAAAGTTCAGCCATGTGATAGCAGGGCTCGGCACCCCTTCCTTTTTAAGACTGGGTAATGTTCCATTGCTCGCTTCTCCGCCCGTCACCTGATGGACGTTGGGTTGTTTGTACCTCTTGTCTATCATGAATGTATTTCTATGCACATTGGTGTTTTGAGTCCTGTTTCAGGACTCAACCAATTAAGCCTGTTTGAGTCCCTTCTCAGTCCTTTTGGTCAGATACTTAAGTAAGGAATCTCTGGGCCCTATGAAAATTCTATGCTTAACTCTGTAAGGAACCACCAAACTGTTAGATTCATAGCAGCTGAACTGTTTTACATTTCCACCCACAATGCACGAAGGTTCTCCATATCCTCCCCAACACCTGATGTTTTCTTTCTGTCTATTATCTCTCTATGTATCCTCTATCTACCTACCTATGATCAATAGATCTATCATCTATCTACCTACCTATGATCGATCTATCACCTCTCTACCCACCTATCATCTATCATCTCTCAATCACCTATCAATCTTCTATCCACCTACCTACCTATCTATCAATCATCTCATTATGCATCTATCATATATTTTAGCTACCTGTTGGAGGTGAAGTCATACCTCACTGTGGTTTTGATTTACATCTCACTGATGACTAATGATGTTCAGCCTCTTTTCATGTGCTTACTGACTATTTGTATATCCTATTTGGGGAAAAGTCTATTTAAGTCCTTTGCTCATTTTAAAATAATTCATCCCTTTGTTTTAAATCTAAGATATATAATTTTCAAAAATTCATAAAAATCTCAATATAAAACTTGGTTATAAATAAACCATGTTCTCTATGAATAAATGACAGCTTATTAAGAAAATGGCAAAATGAGAATACTACAAAAAAAACTGTGATCTTGTTAACAATTTAGTATTACATAAAGGAAAATGTCAAACTTGTTAGAAAAATGATTTCTCAATAATTGTTATTGGCAATATTGGCATAACATTTGAGACATCAGACAAAGGTAGGTCCCTTGTTCACATCATAAAATGAAATTAATTTTCGGTGGATGGGCTTAAATGAAGGCGTAGAATGAGAAAATAGGCAAGGTTTGACCTTAAGGCATTGAATACATAGGAAAAGAATAATGGATTTGATCACATGAAAATTTGCAAATTAAAGACATCCGGCATCCTAAAACCACACATAAAAAGTCAGGGGTTGCCCTTGAAAAATCAACTGCAGGGCCTCTGACAATGTATCCGTGTCCCTACCTGTGTGTGCCATGCTGACCAGCCATACTGAAGTCATACAGATTTTGGGTAGGAAATGATCAATAAATATAGAAAAATTCTTAATCCCAGAATCTCAGAATTTCAAAATAGAATTAAAATAAGATTTTTCACCCATCAAATTTAAGTCCTAGAACAGGGGATGCTTAATTGGTTGAGTGAATTGTACCCCTTAGAGAGAGCTGTGTCAACAGAGAGTAACCTTTCTGGAAAGCAATGCATGTATCAGAAGGCCGTTTTCTTGTTCCCTGCTGACCCATCCTTTATTCTAAAGACGTAGTCGTGGATATGGACAAGCTTCCTGCTTTCGTGTGTCTATTTACAGCAAAACTTAGAAACTATCTAGGTGTCCCACATCACGGAACAGGAATGCCAGTTATGATATGTTTATAAAATGAGGTGCTTTTCAAGTATTCTATAGCAAAAGAATACTTCAGAACAGAAAATTGCTGGCGACAGTGTTAGTACATACTTCCTATTGTCAGTAGGTACCGTTTCAGGCCTGTGAAGGAGGCAGACGGTGCACATAGCCTCCATGGACCCCACCTTGCAAGGAGGGTCCCTTGCACGAGAGCTATTTGCACAAAATAGAAAGTTGAAAAAGTATATCTCTGTGCTTTTCTAATTACACCTTTATTATGTACATATCCTAGAGACCTATCTTTAAAAGACCAGTTGGCAGGAATTATGGGTCATTTTTATGTTTTTCTTTGTGCTTTAATATACTTTCCAAACTAATTAAGCTAATAAGGAATAATTTTCTAATAAGAAAAGCATCATATGAGTTCCTCCTTAAAAACAGAAAGCTAATTTGGAAGCAGAATTTCATGCTGTTGCATGGTGTTAGCTCACATTTTATTTATTTATCTATAAATCCTTTGCCTACATCTTAAATTTTAAAAAAATGAAAAAGGAATATATATTGATGTACATTAATTTATAACCCGGATGCTCCAAGCTTCTTCAGCATAAAGATACCATATGTCCCGTTAGTAGACAAATCATAATATACTGAACCCTTTCCTGCTGGACTCTAGTATGCCCAGGTCTCTCCCTCCCTCCTTTCCTGCTTCCCTCCTTCTCTCCTTTTCTTTCTCACTCGATTTCTTTCAGCAAGTAATTCTGGGAATTTTCTCAAGACAGTCTTAAATGCCCACAGACCTGCCTTTGTTACTGTGTGTCCTCTCAGGCACCTGACATGGGATTCCAGCTGTCTTTGGCCAGACTCCACCTGCCCAGTCACTCTCCTCCTGCCCTCCAGTCCGGAGTCTCACCCAGAGACTCCTGAGCCCCTGAGGTCAGAGCACAGCACTCCAAACCCGTACCATCTAGTGGTTCTTGACTCAAGACCGGGATGCAGAAAGAGTGCGGGGCAGAACGTGAAGAGCGGATGCTAGAGGACATGTAGATCTGGGATCCCTTTCCTTGCCCGTGGGCTCTAGCCCTGCTGAGAAATTGTCTCATGGCCCCGGTATCTGGAGTGAGGTGCACTGAGCGGAAACCCAGTCACCCCTCCTAGCAGAAGCTGATCCATAGTGATGCAGCGTCCCCCACAATGAAGAAGGCCGTCTGTCCGGTTGTGTGCACAGGGTAGTACCTCCTGACCTTCGCAAAACCAACTTCATTCCCAGAGTGGTTTTAGGTTCACCGCAAAATTCCGTGGAGAGTAGAGGTTTCCAACAAGACCCCCGAATCCACACTGGCACAACCTCCCCCATCATCAGCCTCCCCACCAGGGTTGTGCAGCTCTTACTACGAGGACCTCCACTGACACATCATCATTGGTGCCCACAGTCCGTACTTGACGCTGGAGTTCACACTCGCTGGTCTACATTCTCTGGGTTTAGACAAATGCATGATGTCATGTGTCCACAGTTAGTGTCAAGTAGTGTACTCTGTGCTCTGCCTGTTCATCCCTCCCTCTCCCTAAACCCGACAACGCCTGCTAGTTTGACTGTCTCTGGTTTTGCTCTTTCTAGAATGTCATAGAGGTGGAATCATAAAATATGTTGTGTTCCCAGAATTGCTTCCTTCACTTAGTAATATTCAATTAAGGCTCTTTTACCTC
>ML096910.1:0-17580 GCA_003697995.1 Taxidea taxus jeffersonii | reverse complement strand
GAAGGTCTGGAGTGCCTTTTCTATGCACCCTGTCTCTCTGGTGTGTGCATCTCTGCAAACATTCTCTGGTTTTGCCCAAGTTTTTCTGGGGAGGTATGGCCCCCTGTGATTGTCCTGAATGCTGATGGACTTATCTGCCTTCTCTTATACGAGCCTCCCAGCAACTGCAGGCAGGAGATGCCCAGAGAAGGTGCCCAGAAGGCTTTAGAAACAGTGAAGAAATGCATCCCAGCTGCACAGCTGGTAAGTGACTGGTGACTTCACTGTAATTCTGTGGGGATATTTTAAACTTCAAGAAGGTTGGGAGGGACAGACCAGTGCCCACATCGTAAAGGAGATTTTCAGCATTTCTGTCTGCCTGCATTCAAGTTTCTCTGTTTGGCTCCCAAACATGTTTCTATCCCAGTGCTTAGGATACTTTATTTCATTTTTGGAAAGATTTTGGGCGGAGGGAGAGAGAGAGAGAATCTCAAGCAGACTCCATGGAGCCTGATGCAGGGCTCGATCTCACGACCCTGAGATCATGACCTGAGCCGAAACCAAGAGTCAGATGCTCAACTGACAGAGCCACCCAGGTGCCCCAGGTTACTTCACATGTTAAGGCTGGGGCTGGAAACCCTGACATGTCAGCCACGTCCTACCTGCTACCTTTTTTTTTTTTTTAAATAAACTTTTCATTTTTAGATTTAAAGAAAATGTTCAAATAGAGCAGTTGCCCTTGCCCATGGTACGCTGGTCACAAGGAAGAAACAGCAGTGGCTTATTACTGTTTGCTGATTGCAGACCTTCATTGGAGGTGCGGGTTTCCCATGAATGTCGCCTTGCCGTCCCGCGGTCCCGCCACGCTGGGCTGTCGTCGCTCCTCCTGCTCCTCTGGTCTGGGGCTGTGTCTCAGCTTGTCCTTGCTTTCATGACCCCAACAATTTCGACTTCCTGTGCTTGTAAATCAAGTTTTGGTGGGGAAGGGAGCATCATCACCGATGTGTCTGCTGTGACTGCTTTCACGCGACAGCGGCAGGCCGGCACAGGCGTGTGGCAGAGTCCCCGGTGGGCACAGACTCCCGCCTCTGGCCCACGAGCCTTCACAGAGGAGCGTGCTCATCTCTGCGCTAAGTCGTGTGGCCACCTTCCCCCGGAGCTGGGGTCTCCTTCAGCAAGGGCTTTACCTCTTATCTCAAGAGCCGATCACGTTCCAGCATGCCCCCCGTGTTTCATAAAGGGTGTGTCACTGAGTGAAGAAAGACTACCAGTGTGTCCAAAGACGAGAGGTATTGATAACTGGATAATTTTAATGAATTATTTCCAGCTTATTTTCTAATTGCATGACCTCTAAGGTTCGTTCTCTTATAACTGGATGGCTACCCTTTACCCATTTTTGTCAAGGAGATGGGAGAACTATTTCCTTATGGAGACTCCTTCTTAAATGCAGCTAGGATTTGCTACACCTTAATATTTATGATTAATTAGTTAATGCAGTATCTTACCTTGGAAGAAAAAGGATTCATTCCTTAGAAGATATGAATTTCAAGAAATGAGGTACTTTGATGGGTTTGGAAAATCATACCTAAGCTCTGAATTATAGTTGAGAAAACTTCCAGGTCTCTAGAAGCATCCTTTAAAATCTAGGGCCTTGGGGCACCAGGGTGGCTCAGTGGATTAAGCATCTGCCTTCAGCTCAGGTCATGGTCTCAGGGTCCTGCGATCGAGCCCTGCATCGGGCTCTCTGCTCGGCAGGGAGCCTGCTTCTCCCTCTCTCTCTGCCTGCCTCTGTCTGCTTGTGATCTCTATCTGTCAAGTAAATAAATAAATCTTAAAAAAAAATCTAGGGCCATCCTTTAAAATCTAGTAATTCTGATACTTTAACAAAGCAGCTTGTACTGGAAGTTCATTTTCTGGGTTGATTGCATGGAATTCTATTCCCTCAGCCAAGGGTCCTGCTCTGATGTGGACCGAAGGACCCTTCGTGATGGCTTCTCGAGTTTGTGGCCTCGTGATGGGCAGTAGCAAAACTGCCCCGTGAGGGAGTTCCTGGGGCATGTCTGGCCAGGCTGAGGCTGGAGGTTCTGCCCTAGTCAGGGAGGACCTAGGAAAGGCGACCCTGTTTTGGGAACTCTCCCAGAGTGCTTCTTTGGGAGGGAGAGGAAAAGGCAAGAAGATGTGGGGAGAGTCTGGGGGTCCCTGCAGCCACCCGTGACGTGAACCAGTCACAGAGCACTTCACTTGAGAAGTAAGGAGGCTGTTCCGTAAATTCTTTCCAACTTAACACTGGAAGGTTTCATGGGTTGTTTTGTTTTTTTTTAATTGAAATACAAGTAAAATTCTCTGAAAAGTTCCCTAAATATTGTTTTATTATGTTATTCATTTTCTGACAATTGCATTTTAACATTTAAATGTGCTCTATTAACATATATACTCATTATTTGGAGGTCCAAGACCCTGAGGAAGGCCTGGTTTCTACCAGGGGAACAAGCCATAACTGGGCTTCTAAATGGCCTTCCCATAGCACTCAGCATTATTAGATTTTTAAAAAATTTGATAGCAGCCCCTGTTTAGTATCTGTATTTTTTATTATTTCCTTATTCATTTAAGAACTTTTTCCTTGTACCCATAAGGCATATACCTATCTGATTACTTTATGAATAAAAACAAAATTAAAATGCAAATAAACTGCAGCCAGATCCCCTTGGATATGTTAGTTTGCATAATTGTGAAATTCTAATATATTTTTCCAATTTTTATATGTTGTTTTACTGTTGCTTTGGGTGAACATTACTTCTCTGTGTCTGATAGTTCTCAGAATTTTGAATATTGTAACATATTGGCTTCATTTTGTGCACAATAACACAATAACCCAGGTGATTCTCACAAACAGGTTTGTGAGTAAAGTGCCAGTTTGTCCCCAGCAGATTTTTAGAGTGTTTTAATTTTCTCTGGATGTTTACAACCATATGAGAGTCTTCTCACCCCATGTCTCTCAGCGTCTGTGCGACACACTGTTTCCAGCCTTCCCGGCAGAGGTAGACCGGCTCCTTCCATTGCACAGATCTGTGTCCTCTAAAAGGGGTAAAGAAACTCGACGAAGGACCGAGACTCATGTTCGTTCACCACATTCCCTTCCTCCGACTTCGCCTCCTCCCTCTCCTCCCTTGTATTCTTGCAGTAAAATGTAACCAGAACTGTGTTTCCTTAAGCGTGTGTCTGTCGGGGCGCCTGGCCGTTTCAGTCGGAAGAGCGGGTGACCCTCTATCTCAGGGTTGGGAGTTTGAGCCCCGCACTGGGTGTAGAAATTGTTTTAAAGATAAACAAAAAATCTCGGGGCGCCTGGGTGGCTCAGTGGGTTACGCCTCTGCCTTCGGCTCAGGTCATGATCTCAGGGTCCTGGGATCGAGCCCCGCATCGGGCTCTCTGCTCAGCGGGGAGCCTGCTTCCTCCTCTCTCTCCGCCTGCCTCTCTGCCTGCTTGTGATCTCTGTCAAATAAATAAATAAAATCTTTTAAAAAATATTTAAAAAATCTTAAAATAAAGAAGTGTGTCTGTCACTTAATCACCTAAAGAATTTCATTTCTAGGTGTGAGATGGAGAAAACATGGAGGTGTGCAAGCATATTTAGCTAGAACCTTCTATAGCGCATTGAGCTCGTGAGCGTCTGTGCACGTGGCTCCACGGCTTCGGGGACGCCTCTTTCTGGCCAGTCCCACAAACAGTCCACGCAGAGCCAAACCCGGAACGCACGCCTGGGATGGCTCTTCCTTCTCGTGCGCTGAACCAGAGACTCTGGCTCGTGTGAGATTAGTGTGGGCACCAGCCTGACTTGATAGGATGCAGCCATTGGCAAGAAAACGAGCGTCACAGACCCGCACCGACCCCACGGGATTTTCAGGGAACTGGAACAGCTGGTGGGCAGCTGATCCTCAAGGACCCTGTGTTAGGAGCTCCAGGCACGGGATGCTGTTCCACTTTGGTTCTTTCATTTCCATGACGCCCCGAGACACACTCGTTTCCCCTGCTGTTGAATCCTCTCGTGGAAGTCCTAGTAGGAGGTAGAAGCTGTGACTGAGACAGTGCTGAGGGGGACTTGAAAAGACCAGAACAGTGTGACATGATTGCAGCAGAAAGATGACGAGCTTCTGTAATGCTGCTAGGAGTCATTTCAAAGGGAACCTTATGAAAATTTAATTGCTCAATCTTTAAACATCAAAAAACAATATACTTATATTTAGTATATGTTTAAGTATACATTTGATATAGTAAGCATGCATTACCTATCAAATATACATTATTATAATTTAAACACAAAAACATTGAGCATCTCAACTTATTACATATTAGTATAATAAAGACATTTAGTGCATGAATTGTTCAACATTAAATATTGATTATTGGTATATGATTATTAATATTTAATGATGCATATGTTGAGCACATTTTAGCGTGTACACACATGTGTATTTCTATGCACACACAGACTGTGTGGATAATGTAGATGCACAATGACATAGATGTGTGTTGTGTGTATGTGTGTATACATATGTATGGACACACACAGAGGTTTCGTTGCTCCCTGTGCGTGCTGTAGTCCATTCTTTCTGAGCTATCCCCCCACTTTTGGCAGCGCTGACTGCCCCAAGTCTGTGACCCCCTTGGCCAGAAGTCTGCACTCCAGTCCTGGCAGGCTTGCACACCCGCTCTGGGGAGTACCTACAGGTGAAGGTCATGCAAAGGTCCAGCCCTAAACTCTCTCCACTTTCCACCTGCCTTTTTTTTTTTTTTTTTTAGATTTTATTTATTTATTTGTCAGAGAGAATGAGCACAGGCAGACAGACTGGTAGGCAGAGGCAGAGGGAGAAGCAGGCTCCCTGCCGAGCAAGGAGCCCGATGTGGAACTTGATCCCAGGACGCTGGGATCATGACCTGAGCTGAAGGCAGCTGCTTAACCAACTGAGCCACCCAGGTGTCCCTCTACCTGCCTTTCATTGCTCCAGGGCCTTCAAAGAGTAGCTCTTATTCCATTCCGAAGCCACAGATGTGCTCTGCAGAAGGCCTGCCGAGTACCGGCAGAGGACGGCACGCCTACTACATAGGGAAGAAAGTCAAGGGCACGGAAATCTAGAGAAGTCCAGGAAAGAGCAGGGGATGGGAGGGGCTCTTCATGGAGCAAGCCTGCAGGGTTTCTCTGGGTGATGGGCAGAGGATGGCCAAAGGCAAACCCCGCATTTGAGGATGGTGACGTCTGGGATGCAGCAGGAAGGTTGAGTGGAATGAGGCTGGTCTCACAGTTCGTGGGCCACCCAGGGAGGCTGGCTGCTGCCCCAAGGCTGTGCACGGAGGGGCAGCACCATACAAGGACACCCGGCACCCCGGGCAGCTTGTGGGTGGGGGGTGGTGAGAGGATTGGGGATTTACGTGGAAATTCCAAGTTTCTTTCTGCAGGAAGGGAGGCTTTCAGTTCCAAAACCTGAAGCCCTGGGAGTCACATTTTCCCAGGAAAACCTCACAAGTCTTTGTATGTATCTTCTGCAGTTCTTCCAATTGCTGTGGGACTTTGATGAAATCAGAGATGATTTAAGTAAATAAACAGAAAGTGCCTGCAAAGAAGCTGTGCTAACTTGGAAGATACAGAGTAAGAAAATGTTGATGTCCACACCCATTCATGCTGCCAGGAGGGTAGAGCGCAGAGTGCGCGGTGAGGGTAGAAACCACCGTTGCTGAGACTGTGGTGAAGCCCCAGACACTGGAGCCGGACATCAGCCCGTGATGACACGTAAGAAATAACATGTGGAGACTTTCCACTTGAAGTTCAAGTTCAGATAACAAATCTCAAGGCAGGAACGCATTTGTGGTGGCAACCTCCCCAAACACCCAACGAAGGGCACCTTGCAACAAGCTGTGTCCTGACGGCGTGTGCCCAGCTCCCACACTCGCAGACAGGTGAGCCCTGAGCGGGAAGTACCGAGAGGAGCCCAAGAGTGTAGAGGTGCTCGTCTGTCCTAGAGGATGCTGGCAGCTCCCATGCCCAGGGGAAGGTGGGGGGCTTAGCTAGGAAATAGCTTATTTTAATAAGCAAAGAGTGCTTTGACAAGGTCCAGGGGGTCAGGAAACGCTCTACGGTTTTGGGTTCCATTAATTGCATCCAGCAGGTAACGGTCTCAGGCCCCACTCAAAGTTAAGGGCCAGTGATGGGAAACTTGAGATCTCAGAAGGACTTTTGCCATGTTCACAGCCGCTAGGAGAACTGTCTTTTTTCTAATCTCCTGCCAGAAACCCTTAACCATTAAAGCTATCGTGAAACAGCAAAAGAGCGCCACTGTCAGAAAACACTGAATTTTATTTTCTTTTTCTTATTTTATATTTTTTTCACTGGCAATTCTCCTATCACTTAATGCAGGGACGTCCTGTCAGAGTCTCTACAATGCTGCTTGCAGAATACCACAAACTTGAGGAAAACGCTGAGATTTAAATTGGGAGGGGTGCGGAACAAATGTCACAGAAACAGTTCTTTGTGGTTCAGAATTAGCAATTAAAGACCCAAAGAAGGTGCAACGAATACTACCCCAAAGGTATCATCTAAGGAAATCACTAAGATTTCAAGTTGTAACCTTAGTGACACCCAGCCGAGAGCAGGAAGCTTAGGATCCGAGACCAGAGTGAGCCACACAGGATGCCTCCGGGCAGCACGGGAAGCACATTGTGGACGCTGAGAAACCACAGCCCGTGAGCCAAGCGGCCTTCTGCCTGGTCTGGACCACACCCGGGGCTAAGAATGGTTTTTCCCATTTTCAAATGGGTGAAAAAAAATCAAAAGAAGAGTATTTTGTGATCATTGTCAGTTGGGGGTTGGTGCCCCAAGGCAGAGCCCCTAGAGCCGCAAAGCCTAAAATGTTGACTTTCTGGCTCCCTACAGAAAACATTCGCTGACCCTGGTGTCCACCGTTGTCCACAGAAGCCGAAGTGCCAGGTCATCACTGAACAGAGTCCTGGGTGGGGACAGGGGCGAGCAGGTTGTGCTGGGCCTCCTAGCCATAGGGCAGCAACTCTGAGAGACTCAGGTGCGTTGGAGTCACAGTCACGTCTCTGGGCAAGTGGGGGCATCACTCTGGCGTCCTCACGCAGCTCCCCAGGCTTGGGTCCTCGGGACAGCTCTCTACGCAGCTCCGCTGGCTGTGGGTGCTCCTGTGGGTGCTCCTCTGACCTTTGTCTCTAGCCCGGCCATACAAGGATCAGAGCCTGTGGTCCCCGGGCTCCTCCAACCCAGAAACCCATTTACTGGTGTCGATGTGCCAGAAACGCTTCTGCTTCTCTAGAAGCCTGACTTGTATGTTTAGTGCTGAGCTTGCCAAAGCATGGCTGCCAGCCTGCCGATTGTGAGAGCTACTTCATAAAAAGCCGTCTGAGATCAGAAGCAGAAGCAAAAACAAACATCGAGCAAAGCCTGGAAATGTTCCACACCGCTGAAATCATGGCCTCTCCTGGAGACACTAGTCTGTTAGGATTCAGACACTGTGGCACTCAGCCTCTCCAGCCATCCGACCACAGAACCCCTCCCAGCCCAACACAGGCTGGTCTCCCCGTTTTGGGGAGCTGGCTCCCAGCAAGGCCCTCGGCGTCTGATGCTTCTCACTGAGCTCAGCCTGTTCCTCTCAAGGGCAGGGATCCTTCAAGGTCAACAGAAAATCCTCGCTCTCCTTGAGGAGGCAACATTGCTTTCACTGTTGCTGGAAATCCATCTCGTGTTGAGACGAGTTTTTGAAAATGCACATTGTGTTACATCAAAACAGCATTCCATGTCCACGAGTCACTGTCACAGATTTCTGCTGTGGGCAATATGCCGACATTCGAATGGAGCTCATTCTCCTTACGTGCTCAGAATTGAATATTGTCTCCCGTGATTATTTCTGCCAACTTAATAAAATATATGGATGGCTTTCACGTAATTATAGAAGTAAGATAATTATAGGTAGAAACACTTAAACAGGAAAATTAAAAACTATCCTTAATCACAGTAACATTTTTTTACAGTCTGCTTTCCTAGTTGATGGACAATTGTAGTCATATTTCTGTGTCTTTAATGGATACACACAAGAGTGTTTCTTTATGCTACTTTCCCATAATTCATGCAACCTATGGTTTCATGTCTAGATTTCTATCCTTTTGTAAATAAAACTATAGTGAAGGGCATTACAATGAAATCTTAGTCAAATTTTTACCTTTCACCTTAAGATAAACATGGAAGTGATGGGCCCATTTATGCACATTTATGCATATTTTAATTTTAATATATATTTTTTTATTTTCCTTCTTTACATTTCCATCTTTGTTTCTTCTCTGTTTGTCGATATTAATTATGATAGCATCGGAACAATGATCTGTGTTTTTGACAGTTTTTTTTTATTTAAATTCAATCAATCAGCATATAGTGTGTTTTTAGTTTCAGAGGCAGAGGTCAGTGATTCATCAGTTGTGTACAATACCCAGTGCTCATTCCATCATGTGCCCTCCTTATGCCCATCCCCCAATTGCCCCATCCCCTACCTAACTCCCCTCCAGCAACCCTGAGTTTGTTTCCTATGATTAAGAGTCTTATGATTTGTCTCCATCTCTGATTTCATCTTATTTTATTTTTCCTTCCTTTCCCCTATGATCCTCTGTTTTGTTTCTTAAATTCCACATATGAATGAAACCATATGATAATGTTTTTTCTCTGAAGGACTTATTTTGCTTAATATAACACCATCTGGTTCTTTTCACATCATTCCAAATGGTAATATTTCATTCTTTTTGGTGGCTGAGTAATATTCCATTGTATATATAGACCACACCTTCTTTATCCATTCTCCTGTCAATGGCCATCTGGGTTCTTTTCATAGTTTGGCTATTGTGGACATTGCAACTATAAACTTTGGGGTGCACATGCCCCTTCTGATGACTACACTTATATCTCTGGGGTAAATACCAGGTAGTGCAATTGCTGGGTCATTGGGTAGCTCTATTTTTAACTTTTTTAGGAACCTCCATGCTGTTTTCCAGAGTGGTTGCACCAGCTTGCATTCCCACCAACAGTGTAGGAGGGTTCCCCTTTCTCCACATCCTCGCCAGCATCTGTCATTTCCTGACTTGTTAATTTCAGCTATTCTGACTGGTGTGAGGTGGGATCTCATTGTGGTTTTGATTTGTATTTCCCTGATGCCCAGTGATGTGGAGCACTTTTTCATGTGTCTGTTGGCCATCTGGATGTCTTCTTTGCAGAAATGTCTGTTCATGTCCTCTGCCCATTTCTTGGCTGAATTATTTGTTCTTTGGTTGTTAAGTTTGAAAAGTTATTTATACATTGTGGATACTAGCCCTTTTTCTGAAAAGACATTTGCAAATATCCCCTCCCATTCTGTTGGTCATCATTTGGTTTTGTCAACTGTTTCCTTTGCTGTGCAAAGGTTTTGTATCTTAATGAAGTCCCAGTAGTTCATTTTTGCCTTTTTTACCTTGCCTTTGGAGACATGTCTAGCAAGAACTTGTTGTAGCTGAGGTCAGTGAGGTTGCTGCCTATGTTCTCCTCTGGGATTTTGACGGATTCCTGTCTCACATTTAGGTCTTTCATCTTTTTTGAGTTTATTTTTGTGTATGGTATAAGAGAATGGTCCAGTTTCATTCTTCTGCATGTGGCTGTCCTATTTTCCCAACACTGTTTATTGAAGAGACTATCTTTTTTTCCATTGGATATTCTTTCTTCCTTTGTCAAAGATTAGCTGACCATAGTGTTGAGGGTACATTTCCGGGCTCTCTATTCTGTTCCATTGATCTATGTGTCTGTTTTTGTGCCTATACCATACTGTCTTGATGACTACAGCTTTGTAATGAGGCTTGAAATCAGGCATTGTAATGCCATCAGCTTTGGTTTTCTTTTTTGACATTCCTCTGGCTGTTGGGGGTCTTTTCTGGTTTCATACCAATTTTAGGATGATTTGTTCAAGCTCTGTGAAAAAAGTTGATGGTATTTTGATTGGGACTTGATTTAATGTGTAGAATGATCTGGGTAGTATAGACATTTTAACAATATTTGTTTTTCCAGTCCATGAGCATGGAATGTTTTTCCATTTCTTTGTGTCTTCCTCTGTTTCTTTCATGAGTGTCTTACAGTTTTCAACATACAGATCCTTTGCCTCTGGTTAGGTTTATTCCTAGGGATCTTATGGTTTTTGGTACAATTTTAAATGGGATTGTTTCTTTAATTTCTCTTTCTTCTGTCTCATTGTTAGTGCATAGAAATATAACTCTTTTCTGTGCATTGATTTTATATCCTGCCACATTGCTGAGTTCCTGTATGAGTTCTAGCAATTTGGGGGTGGAATCTTTTGGCTTTTCCACATAGAGTTACATGTCATCTATGAAGAGTGAGAGTTTGACTTCTTTGCCAATTTGGATGCCTTTAATTTCTTTTTGTTGTCTGATTGCTGAGGCTAGGACTTCTAGTACTATGTTGAATAGCAGTGGTGATAATGGACATCCCTGCCATGTTCCTGACCTTCTGGGAAAAGCTCTCAGTCTTTCCCCATTGAGAATGATATTCACGGTGTGTTTTTCATAGATGTTTTTTATGATATTAAGGTATGTTCCCTTTATCCATACACAGTGAAGAATTTTAACCAAGAAACTGTGCTGTGCCTTTTCAAATGCTTTTTCTGTATCTATTGAGAGTATCATATGGTTTTTGTTCTTTCTTTTATTAATGTGTTGTATCACACTGATTGATTTGCAGATTTTGAACCTCCCTTGTAGCCCAGGAATAAATCTCACTTGGTCGTGGTGAATAATCTTTTTAGTGTACTGTTGGATCCTATTAGCTAGTATTTGGGTTAGAATTTTTGCATCCTTGTTCATCGGGGATATTGGTCTGTAATTCTCCTTTTTGGTAGGGTCTTTGTCTGGTTTTGGGATCAAAGTAAGGCTGGCCTTATAGAAAGAGCTTGGAAGTTTTCCTTCCAGTTCTATTTTTGGAAACAGTTTCAGAAGAATAGGTATTAATTAATCTTTAAATGTTTGGTAGAATTCCCCTGGGAAGCCATCTGGCCCTGGACTCTTCTGTATTGGAAGATTTTTGATTACTGCTTCAGTTTCCTTCCTGGTTATGGGTATGGTCATGTTTTCTATTTCTCCCTGTCTCAATTTTGGTAGTGTGTGTGTGTGTGTGTGTGATTGGAAATACATTTATTTCTGCTGTGCATATTTAAAAGAATATATATTAAGAATAGAAATATGTGTCTATTATGTGTCTAGGAATTTATGTGTCTAGGAATGCATCCTTTTCTTTCAGATTGCCTAATTTGTTGGGTGGGATATAGTTGCTCATAATATGTTCTTATGATTGTTTTGACTGGTGTTTTTAGAAAAGTTTTTAGAATTTCCAATTATTCAGATTTTTTTTCTCTTGGTGTTTGTGTTATAAAATTTTAGACTTGTGCATGTGGTTAGAAAAACAGCCTATACAACCTCTTTTTTGGAATTTGTTGAGGTTTTCTGCATAGTCTGATGGATGGTTTCTAGGAATTCAGGTCAATTTCTGTCTTTACATGTATGCAATCGGACAATAAACATAAACTGGGGTTGGTGAATGGCTTACAGATAGGGCCAGGCAGTAATAATCTGTGCCAACCAGGTAGCTTTGCTGTTGCTGTGTGAGGGTGACGGCCCAGCATAGAGAGAACAGCGTGCCTCTGCTATCCACTCACCCAATGGCAGGTCGGCCTGTGGGCTGAGGTGTGCTGACCCCTAGTGAAATCCTCGTTTCCCTCCAAGCAGGTTGTCTGCTTGATGGAGGGATGGGTTCATGTATTTTACTTCTATTAAGGGTCTTTTCATTTTTTTTTGTTTAGTCACAGACAGAGAAGAGAGAGAATGTAATTCATGATTCATATCCTTAATTACATCCTGACTGGGACACCATCTATTTCATTAATAAAATGATGAGCTTTAAGAAAACTGATTAATAATTAATTAATGTTCTGTGGATATTGTGGAAGTGCATTTTGTGGAATCATGTGCGCGAGTGTGTATGTGTGTAGGTGTGTGCGTGTGTGTGTGTGTTTAAGTGAGTGTTAGTGGAGTGGCACATCTTCCTCGGTTTCCAGTGCCTCCCCACATGGATGGGTGTCTGTCAGCAGAGTCGTGGAGAAGCCCCACATTCGCTGTTCAGGGCTGGGCCTGCACCCCCTACATCCTGAAGATTGGCTGTCCCTGGATCATGGCTAAGGGACCCTGTCTTGCCTGTGTTGACACCTCTTTGCTGGGGCCCCCAGCAGCTCTTTAGATTCCCTGCTCCAGAGCCGCTGAGGGATCATCTGAGCGCCAGGCTGCAACAGTGAAGTCCAACCCCACCTGCAGCTTTCCAGGTTTGTTCCCAGGACAGCCCAGCAGGACACCCACGTGCACGTCCCCAGCTCAGACACCACAGAACACGCAGTCTGTGTTGTAATCAGATCTTACACGTCACCCTGGAAATTATAGTCTGGTCTGCAGAAAGAAGCTTCCACCTCGGCTGCTCCACTCTGGGTCTTACCTTCACCGTCATCGGGATCCTGCTTCTCAAGTGGGTCCTGTGGGCCCTAAGCCCTAACTCACTTAACAAAAAAGTGCTCTATGCTCAAGAAGTTTTGAAAAGAGTGCTGATTATATTTCCTCCTTAACAAATTAGAATATCAATGACCTTGAACAATCTTATCATTAAGAACCTCATTTCTACTGGAGTAACTTGGCATTTTTCACCACATTTGCAGGAACTTCTTGTCTTATTTAATGTTTATTAATTTCTTTCTTTTTGTAGAATCATGATCTCAGGAAATTTTCTTGTCAAATGTGTCTCTAGAATGCTGGCCTTTAGAAAGTAGACTTTCAGCTGACAATTGGAAGCTCTGAGAATTTCTAGGGAAACACTAGTTTAAGGATGTCACTCATTTCTAAATAAAGAAGCTGTAACAGTGGCTAAGTCACGACACTCCTGGATTCTAAGCAGTAACTGTTCTGTGTCTAAGCTCACATCTACCAGGGATTGATATACTGATTGGGTCCAGGCTATAGGCCATTTCCATAGATCTATAGCAGTCCGATTTGCTTACATTCCATTATATACCCATATGTCAGCTTCTAGTGAGGTGAGAGCAGAAGGAATTTTGAATTTAGAGTCAGCAGTGTGGGTTATGACGTGGCTCTGACACCGAGATCACTGAGCCTTCAGAGGCTCCAATTCTCATTCATTTAAGAGGAAGTGAACAATGTGTATCTCAGCTTTGAAGGGAGTTGTGAGTCTCAAGCAGAGCCTGAATGGTGTTGATTCAGCTTATTGGCTATTTCAGGACTTTGAAGGCAAGCAGTGTGTCGGCGGACACAGCTCTCAGAATTATTGGTGAAGCACAACAGTGGAAAGTCTACCTGACAGGGGACTGAACACGGGAGCCCTCTGTGTGGAGGAGACAACTCTCTGGCCTGTATAGACCCACCCCCCAAAGGGTCCTTCCCAGTAAAGTCTGAGGGGCGGATATCTTCCACGCCAAGAGCAGCTGTTGTGTTTTCCTTAACTCTTTCAGGGAACAATGCAAATGTGCTCATTCCATGTGACTCCTTCACGTGTCAGAGTTCTGGAGCTTACAGCTTGTTGCTGACGCAGTGACCACGCTCCTAAACCAGGGTCAACTAAGTTACTGGCTATCTGATGAGTGAGAGATTTTAAGGCTATGAGATATAAAAACTGCTTTGTCGATCCATTAAATACTTGAGGAAACTCATTTCCAGGTACATTCCCTCCCATTTCCTCTCTGAGGAAGAATAAAGCAACACAAGGGAATCCAAACAACCTGGAGGGATGGACAGTGGGGCTTCTTGTCTGATGGACTTGCTGGCCCGAGGGCACTGAGAGCCTGCCGTCCCGTGAAGCAGGCAGACAGACATCCCGCGAGGGGGTTGGGTGCACACACCTGCCACCTACCACTCATTGTGGACACCTGTGCCCACAGGGTCCTCCCCCATGGGGCACTCCTGCGTATCTTCTGCTGCTGCTGGATCTCCAGAAAATAGTATCGTTATCGGAAAGGCTTCAAACTGTTGCTTCTACAAAAATAAGTAAGTAAATAAGCTTTTTTTTCCTCTGACAGACTTTCTGTTAAAAACAAAACAAAAATGGTGCTCTGTCACACTTTTTTTTCTTCACATTTTCAATGAGAACTGACAGTTGGGAAGTCATCATTTCAGTGTCTCACATTCAGATCCACACTTTGGAATCTCAGGAGAATAGCAGAATCCGGTTCCCTCCAGGTGGGATTTTAAATTCATGACAGGACAGAGACAATGTCTCCTTTTGTAATTAGGGGTCAAGAAAGGCCTACAGTGTCAGCTCGCTGAATCCAGTAATCCTGTTTCACGACTGTAAACACCTGTGTCTTTATTGCTCAAGACTGAATCCAAAGTGGGGCACCTGGGTGGCTCAGTCGGCTCAGGTCATGATCCCAGGGTCTGGGGATCGAGCCCCACATCGGGCTCCTTGCTCACGGGAGAGCCTGCTTCTCTCTCCACCTGCCCCTCCCCGTGCTTGTGCACTCGCACTCTCGCTCACTCTGACAAATAAATAAAATCTTCAAAACAAAACAAAACCAAAGACTGAATCCAAAATAAAAAGGCTGCTGGCAATACCCCCCGAGGAGCGGTTTTCCTCCATTCACTGTTTAAAACTTAGCTTTTCAATAGACAGACGAAGCAGTATTTTGGAAGTCAAGTAGGTGAAAGTCAAAATTCGTAAAAAAGTGTGATACACAGAACATATTTGGAAAAGGAAATTTAACCTGGTTATCAGTGTCAAATCACCATTCGTTTTTAACCAGGAAATAGAAGAAAAATCTTGTCATCAAAACTTGTGTTTGTTTCCGTACAACTCTCTTAAATACTTCAGTATTTATACTTTTTTGTGTCTCTTCAAAGCCCTCAGAATACTGTTCATCCCACAGTAAAATGTCACTCGATGTTGGTTATTAATTGATAAAAAACTCCAATTTTGTAGATTATACAATTTGGTGAGAAAATGCTTCCTTTGAAATATTTTAGGTGATCATGTTTTATATTTGCAGTAAAGGATTTTTCATCAAGACTTTACATATTTCAACGAGAAGCTGAAAATCATTCACATGATTTTTTTAAAAGCAGAAATGAATTTCTCAAAAACGATTGACTACAGCCTTTCCAGCAACGTCCGCGTGTCACACACGCACTACAGAGCGGCGAGACACTGTAGCCGAATGCTCGTTGCTTCAGAACACTGAGGGAGAAGAGCTGTTGGGTCCGTGTCCAGCACACCTACGACTCACTGGCATCCCTGAGACCAAACACGACTTCTCCCCAAAGCATCTGGAAAGACTGGCCAGCATCGTGGGTCTGACTTTATGTTGCGTTGCTTCCCACGATCTATACATAAATGAGAAGGATTGTTCTCCTTGCCTGCACAATATTTAGTGTGTGTGGACCATGGCCCAAGGCAATGAGCATGAAGTGAGCTTCCTGTTTTGCTGTGTACACAGCAACTTCCCCTATGATCCTCCAAACGTGACTTCTCTTGGAGTTAGGTGCCGCCGGATTTCATTCTCAGAGAGGTTACCCGACGCCTGGTCTGCTCAGGGCTCCTCCACGCCTGGCACTGCTGAGAAACAGTTGTTGGAACTCTGGGCACTCGCAGTTACAGAGTCAAGTCTCTTTGAGGCAACATATTCCTCATTTAAACATTTAATCAGCCCCATTTGGCTGTTACTAGCAAGCTGGCACCCTTGGATGTGGCCTCACACGCCACCAGGCCTTGAGTCTGCCCAAACTACACCAAGCCGGTGCCCCTTCCCTGCGGGGGAGTCAGCCACTTGCGGCCCAGCCGCCTGCCGTCTCTGCACCGCCCAGGACCGTCTCAGATTGCTTCCGAGGCAAGAGGCTGTCTGCACGATGCCCCATTCGCGCCTCCGCTGCTCCGTGCTCTGGCACGTGGGGCCCGTCTGCAGATGGCACTCGGGCCTGTGCCTGTCCAGCGGTCTAACTGCCTGCTCTGCCGTGGGTCACGGTGTCAGCACCCAGAGGTTGAGCCTGGCCGTGGACCGTGGCTCATCGGCTGTCTACACTGTGCCCATAGCAGTGGTGTTCCCAGTTCCCAGACTGTGGCACTCACATTGTCTGTCTGCTGTGGGGAGTCGTGTGGGTCCGGGCTGTGTGTCCACGTGCAGTGTACACCCTTCGAGCTCTTGTGTGCCTGTGCCGTTGCTCACATGTACGTGGGCTCTTCAACAATCCTGCCATTGCGTCTTGACAACTCTGGGAGCACCAAGCCACCACTGTCTGCAAGTGGCAAAATTCCCTGCAAGGCAGGCCGCAAGCACCCCTTTCTGGTAATTCAGTTCGCAGGGGTTCACCCAGCCCAAGGGGCAGCCCACAAGCTCAGCAAGTGACTTTCGAGCTGTTCCCCTCTGCTCCAGTCTGGCCACCCAAAGTCATGGCCCAAGTATGTCCAGGACCTGGTGAGCCTCACAGGGGCTGGGGTAGGGAGCTGCCCAGGGCTATTACCGCCCCAGATGATGTCAGGGCCACAGCTGTCCTGATTGTCTTCATGTCTCTGTCACCCACAACCTCTCCCATTCCTGGGACTCGCTGACCAGTGAGTCCCCCGTCCCAGCAAGTGGAACCAAACCTTGATAAGCCCCAAGGTCAGTAACGCCACACCTACTCCTAGTCTCCCCATCACTGCCGCTCTTGTCACCCCTCCAGGACCCACATTCCTGTCTCTCCCTAGTGGCTACGTCCTCCTTCTTATGTCCACTCTGGGGGCTGGAGATGTGTCTGGCTACCCCTTCCCTGAACCTGCCTCAGACTCTCGCAACACAAACTGCTCTTTTCCATCATTTTCACTCATTTTACTCACTGCCCAAAGTGGTCTGAGATAGACAGAATAACATCCCTCAAACATCCATGTCCTAATTTCTGGAGCCTGTGAATACAATTCCTTATCTGGCAAAAGTCTCTCTGTATTTGTGATTGTATTAAATACCTTAAAATGGGAAGCATATCCTGGATAATGGTCGGGGACCCACCTCAGGGAGGAGGCCCTCTGAGTGGGAGAGGTGAGGTCAGTCAGACAAGGAGGTGCGATGGGCAGAGACAAAAGGGCCTTGAAGGAGCAGGTGGACAGGCCGTGGACCTCAGGGGCAGGCGGCCCCCATGCTGCAAGGTGTGAGGGCATTGCACAAGTGGGAGCCTCCAGGAGGGGCCGGCAGTGGCTACACCTCGGTTTCGGCTCTGGGGGACTGGTCTGGCGCTTGGGTTCTTCTCTGTCTCAGGAGGCAACACCCGTGTCCTTCCAGCTATCAGCTGCAACCTCGGCCACGGAGAGCACGGAGGGCATGGTGCTTTGGTTCTCTGGATTCCCGTGAGCTGGGAGGTGGTACGTTCCATGGCTCTGAGCCCCCAGCGTCTTTAATGACCCTGTTCCACTGCAAAGCCCTTCTTGGTGCAGTGCGAGGCATATCCACTCACTGGGGACGATGGGGCCTCACCGGCCGCCCACGTCTGCAGCCCCTG
>RCUC01099930.1:0-12017 GCA_003697995.1 Taxidea taxus jeffersonii | reverse complement strand
CACCATCCCAGAGTTCTCCTCCTTTACTGCTCCACCTTGGCCCTGCTCGCCCATTCCTCACATCCCCTGCCTCTAAGGGAAGCCCTATGGCTCAGCTGTCACTCCTCTTCTCTATCCCAGTCCCTCTTCTCACCCAGTCCCTCGATGATTTCATCCAGTCTTGTAACTCTGAAAATTATCTATATGCCAAGGATTCTAGAGTTGGTACCACCAGCCTGAACCTCTACTTGAACTCCAGACTCCCCTAACCAAGGGTCTACTCTTCATCCTTTGGACAGTAATAGGTAACTCACAGGTAACATGTCCAAAAGACACTTCCCCCACAGCCTCCCCTCCCCGTCCTCTTCCACTCTGTTGTGACGCTTCCTCCCTAGAGCTGTTCTCAACACCTCTTTCTCTTACTTCCACATTCAACAGGAAAAAGAATTATTGGTTCTACCTTCAAAACACAGTTAAAACCTCCTCTTCCCACCTCTGTTACTCCCACCTTGGATCTAAACCACCATCACCCTTCGCCTCAAAACTGGAAAAGCCTAACCTGCCTCCCTGTTTCTGTCTCTGCCCTTCAGTCTGGTCTCCCGGGGCAGCAAGTGCGCCTGTCCAAACACAGGGCAGATCTTGGTACTCCCTGTGCAAAACCTCCCAGGGCTCCCAGCTCACTTAAGGCTAAAGCCAAAGCCCCAAACAAAGGGACCAAATTCTTAAAGGTCTGAGCCCCATACTTTCTCTGGCCTCACTTCCTGTCACTCTGTTCTAGTCACCCTGACCTCACTTACCCACTTCAGGTCTTTGCTCAAACAGTCCCTCCTACCTGAGGTCTTCCCCAGCCATCCTACTTAAATTACAACTCCCACGCAGGGCTATTTATTCCCCTTTTCTTGCTTTTTTCTCCACAGCACCTACCCCCTTCAACCATAGTCTCTATTTGCTTATGTACAGCATTACTATTTGTCTTCCTTAGATCCCATTTCAAGAATGCGAGTTTTATAAAGCTAGGGATTTTTCCTATGTTGCTCATTAATGAACTCCCACAGATCTGGCATGTGCTAGGTGCTCAGTAAATACTGTCAAACGGATGGCTGGATGAATAAATGGATGGCTGGATGGGAGGGACACAGAACATAAACTTCAGCAAATTCTAGAATCCCTTACAAACCTCATAAGGTTGGAGTCATTTCCATTTACATCTTTCCACCACCTAAAACCCCCAAATTCAAAACTTACCACAGCATAAGAGAAGAGGAAAATAGTGTCCAGAGTCCCGAGGAAAAGAGTGGCTTCCTCTGCGCTGGGAAACAAATGGTTGCGGCTCCAGATCTACAGCAACACAACAAGAACCCTGTCAGGCCCCGCTGGTACCAGGCCATCCTTCCTCCTCCTCAGAGCACCTGCATCTACAGCTCTGCCCACCCTCCCAGAATCCTGCAGAGGCTGAAGAGAGGAAACCCGCACTCCGCAGGTAAGGAAACACATGCCAAAAGGTCTGCAAGGTCAAAGCTATTTGCACAATACTAAAGTGTTATCTGTTTTTGCCCTTTAACTTCTCCACTGATGGTGCAAAGGCAGGGGAGGCAGGATAAAACTCCTGTGGCTCAGCAGGAGTCAAGGCAGTTACACTCCATCATACCATTCACTGCTATAAAAATAATAATAATAGTAATCGCTATGTTTATTGCCATGGTCACAGTTTAAAAAAAAAAAAAAGCCAGGGACGACTGGGTGGCTCAGTCCTTAGGCGTTTGCCTTCAGCCATGGGATCGAGTTCCAAGTCCCGAGTCAGGGTCCCTGCCAGGGTCCCTGCTCAGTGGGAAGCCTGCTTCTCCCTCTTCCACTTCTCCTGCTTGTGTTCCCTCTCTCAATCTGCCTCTGTCGGTCAAATAAATAAATAAAATCTTAAAAAAAAAAAAAAAAGCCAATTTCACTTGAGAACATCCTTGCTACATGCTAGATGCTCATAAATATATGTTGAGGGGCACCTGGGTGGCTCAGGGGGTTAAAGCCTCTGCCTTCGCCTTGGGTCATGATCCCAAAGTCCTGGGATGGAGCCCCGCATTGGGCTCTCTGCTCAGCAGGGAGCCTGCTTCCCCCTCTCTCTCTCTGCCTGCCTCTCTGCCTACTTGTGATCTCTGTCTGTCAAATACATAAATAAAATCTTTTAAATAAATAAATATTTGTTGAGTAGTGGGGCGCCTGGCTGGCTGGGTCGGTTGAGCATTGAATTCTCAATGTCAGCTCAGGTCATGATCTTAGGGTCATGAGATTGAGCCCCATGGGCTCCCATGCTCAGCACAGACTCTGCTTGTCCCTCTCCCCCCAGGCCCACCCTGCCTCACACACGCTCTCTCTAATAAATAAAAATCTAAAAAAAAAAAATTTCTTGAGCAGTTAGTATTAATTTTACTAAATGTGGTCCCTGAGTGTACTTCTTTTTAATAAGGAACTCTGTGTGCTGGAGAATGGGCACCAGCACTCAGCACACCCAACTCCCGGGGCAGTCCTGAGGGAAAGCACCTGGGCAGCTATGCAAGGGGCCGGTGAGGAGGCTGTTTCCTACTTGAAAGAAGGACTGACAGACAAGCTATAGTTATTCAGATTCGGGTATTTGGCAGATACTCCTCAGAAAAGAACGAAATAAGCTTATCACTTCAGAATCCAATGGAAGTAGAGACAGACAAATAGATCTTAATGTAAGGGTATAAAAAGTTAATTGATACAGTTTCAGATTCCGCATGGCAACCAACCTTTAAGAAATTGCCACTTGTCAAATTCTGGTGTAGCATCAAAGATGAATGCCCACAATTAACTGAAAAAGCTATTAAAATACTTCTCCCTTCCCACTATGTATCTGTCAAAGGCCAAATTCTCTTCCTATAATTCAAAGGATCATGTTGCAAGACACAGAATTCAGAAGCAGACATGAAGATCTACCTTCTATTAAGCCAGACATGAGATGTGCAAAAATGTAAATCAATGCCACTCTCCTCACGAAGTGCTTTTGTTTCAAAAATCATTTTTCATAAAATGTTATTTATGTTAACACATTATGGGTTTATTTCACTCACTTATAAGTAACTAAAAAACCAAGGTATTTTTTAAGATTTTATTTATTTATTTTAGAGGTCGGGGAGAGGAAGAGGAAGATGGAGAGAATCTCAAGCAGATTCTGTGCTGAGTGTGGAACCCGATGCAGGGCTTGACCCCACGACCCTGAGGTCACGACCTGAGCTTAAATCAAGGTGGACGCTTCACCAACAGAGCCACCCAAGCATCCCTCCCCTTTTTATTGTAGAAAACTGATGTATTTTTTTTTCAATTTCTCAGTTTTATTTTATTTTTTTTAAAGATTTTATTTATTTATCTGTTAGAGAGAGAGAGAGCACAGGCAGACAGGCAGGCAGAGGCAGAGGGAGAAGCAGGCTCCCTGCAGAGCAAGGATCCTGATGTGGGACTCGATCCCAGGACGCTGGGATCATGACCTGAGCCGAAGGCAGCTGCTTAACCAACTGAGCCACCCAGGCTTCCCTCAATTTCTCAGTTTTAATTTCTAAAACAGTAAGTATCTAAAAATATGAACCCACAAAACCGAAATCTCTTCGGGATCTTCACAGCAAAAATTCAGAGAACTACTGGAACAAATGATTTCTGAGATGGGTTGTTACAGAAAGGAAATTCTGACTTTAGAGTATTAAGAAGAAAAATCACAATAAGCAATAAGAAAAAAATCTTTAAAAGAATATATAAAGTGTGATTCTAAAGGACTGGGACTCATTTCTGTGTGGCTTATGGCACCAGTCTTGCTCCTTTACCACCACCTCACATACTGCTGTCGTGATGGAGGAGAGCCTACAAAGCTAAGATCCATCAGTATTTCAGTGCACTAAGAAGGGCCCTCAAGTTCTCCAATTAGAGTTATTTTGCCACATTTTCCCTCAGACCATAATCTTTGACCCTGATACTCATCAGGACCCAGGACCAAGCCCTGTTGGGCACACACCAGCGTGAGCTAGAGACAGCAGGCTCAAGCAGCTGCTCGAAGTTTCTGGAGTTTTCTTTATTTTCTCAAGACATCACCAAAACTCCCTGTGCGTGTGGCTTTCACAAACTCACAGATTTTAAACAGCTTCCTTCTGCTTCACTGCCAGAATTCAGCTGATATATACTTTTGATGGCTTACTTAACAAGTAGAAAACAAAAACCAGGGGTTCCTGGGTGGCTGAGTCAGTTAAGTATCTGCCTTTGGCTCTGGTCATGATCCCGGGGTCCTGGGATCAAGCCCCGCATCGGGCTCCCTGCTCATCAAGGAGTCTGCTTCCCCCTCTCCCTCTGCCCCCACCCCCAGCTTGTGTGAGCATGCTCTCTCTCTGTCAAATGAGTAAATAAAATCTTTTAAAAAAACAAAGCAAAACCAAAAACTAAAAAAACAAACTGGGGGTAACAAAGATATAAAAAATAGGATAATAGAATAAGCCTAGAGAAGAAAATTTACTTCAATCATAGAAGTCAGATCAAGATGAGTATACTAAGTGAGAAACGGTCCATGTAAACACAGTGAATCATCCAATGTTTTGTGAAAGTCACTGACAAAATGACTTTACCGTGCTGAAACCCCACACGCTTCAGTGGTTTAAGCTGGCCTGCGTATACGTACAATTTTCATGTGAACCCACCGGCCTGTATACATGTGGGGTTTTCCTGTGTCTGGTGGGGAGGGTTTGCACAAACCTACGAGAACAGCTACGTGCTGAGGCACTTCCTGGAAACACGAAATTGCCTGCCTACACCAACAGTGACAGTGTGGGTTCCCTGAGCGAGAACGTTCATCACCAAGTGAGGGCGAGGCATGAGGTGGGGTCGCAGAGCTTCCAGCAGTGGTGAGCAGAGGCTGAGCTAAAGCTGACCTGCGTTCAGGGCTCTGTTCTCTGCCTACGCGGAGTGGTATCGGTTGACAAGAGGCTCTCCAGGGGAAGAGGGGCTGTGGATGAGCTTGAGACGGAAAGCTGAGGACAGAGGACACCCTGAATTCCGCTTCCCTCTCCTGGACAGTGGCGGTTCCCCACACTACCCTCATGGAAGGACTGTACTGTCTGGAGAGGCAAGGCTCTTTAATTTAGTGAACAAAATTCTGTTCACAATTTTCAGTCAAGTTGTCCGACTTGCCAAACTTAACCATTATCTCCTTATTATCTTTAAACACAGATTTTTTTTTAAGATTTTATTTATTTATTTGACAGATAGAGATCACAAGCAGGCAGAGAGGCAGGCAGAGAGAGAGGAGGAAGCAGGCTCCCCACTGAGCAGAGAGCCTGATGCGGGGCTCGATCCCAGAACCCCAAGACCATGACCTGAGCCAAAGGCAGAGGCTTTAAGCCACTGAGCCACCCAGGCGCCCCTAAACACAGATTTTATGTTATGTTCACTGGGTGTTTGCAACGTTCATCTGAATCAGCAGGATCCATTATAAATTCTCAAGGTAAAGGGATTGTAGGTGCTCAGTTATTTTCGTAAAGCATCTAAGACAGCTATGCATACAAATGAAGGTTATCGTAAGTAATTTCTGACGATGCTGTTCAGGACCCTTAAGAAATGTTAAACAATATATAAGGAAAACACTTTTCAGAATAATTCCACATAAACTTCCAGTTCTAAGAATGCTTCCCGCTTTGGACAAGAAAGCAAAGTTTCAAAATGAGGCCAAGGTTGACAGTTACAGACCCAGAAGCACAGGAGGGGTGAAAGGCACAGACAGCAGCCCCACTCCCAGCAGTGGGCTTCAGGAAGGAAAAAACCCAGACCTTAAGGTCTAAAGGAAAGGAAGGTCAGCACAGCTGTCCCTGATGACAGAGATGGAAGTACAAAGACCTCCAGGATGAGTCTGAACTTGACTTCTATATACCCAATCCATCCAAGCTACTTAATTCATAGTTCTGGAAAACCAGAATCGTGAAACCTGTTTTAGCAGCAATTAGAGTAATAAGTAAACATCGAAGCAGAAAAGTTAATGCAAGTCCCATTAAGAGCTAATAATGTGACATAGGTTACTAGCAGGAAAGAGTTAACACGGCAGGCCTGAGACTGCTCTCCTCCAAAGGGCCTACTTGTGAGGCCAGCCCCTGGCCGGCATCTGGGAACTGGAATTTTGGGATGGCTCCCATCTTTCCCTGCTAAGAGTGGTTCACTGTACCTAAACTGTTTGTACAAACAATGTGGTTTATGCTGAACCTGCTTTCCTTCTGAGAGCCTGCAATTTTGCATGTGCCGGGCACAAGGTGCCTACATGACCAGTCCCAATAAAAACCCCGAGCGCTGAATCTCTAATAACCTTCCCTGGCAGACAAGATTCCACTGATGTTGTCACGTGTTGTTGGAAGAATTACATCCATCCTGTGTGACTCCACTGAAAAAGCACTCTTGGAAACTTGCATTTGACTTCCTCCAGACCTCAGCCCATGTGCTCTTTTTCCCCTTTGCGGACTTTGCTCTCTATCCTTTTACTGGAATACACCGTAGCTATGAGTGGGACTGTGAGCTCAGTCCTGCAAGTCCTCTTAGTGAATCAAACCTGGGGGTGGTCCTGGGAACCCCCAACTCAGCTACCTAAAAAACAAAGGCAGCCTTGGGCAGCATAACCAGAAACCCAGTGCCTCAACCAAATCCGGCCATTCTTTATACTCATCAGACTGTATCTCTCTAGAAACCTAGGGAGACGGGTTTTCTTTGAATACTCAGCAGGCCATCATGCAGAGGAATCGACTACTGTGCACAGCTCAGAAAACCGAAGATCGAAATTAAACAGCAGAATACTTTTCCCTCCATCTAAGAACTTCCTTGAAGTATTAAAGCAGAAGGCAAGTGAGCATCTTTCAATAATGACAAAGAAAGATTCCATTGTGGCTGAAAGGTTAGAGCACATGACCCCTCTAAGGCCACTCCGTCTTAAAGGTTTGTAACAAGTCACTTGATCATTTCGACACGCGTACTATGCACACAACACTAGCCAACAGTCAGTGTGAAATCTAGCCCTCTGTTCCTAATATCTTTCTTTTTCTTTTTTTAAAAGATTTTTATTTATGTATTTGACAAGACAGAGAGATCACAAGTAGGCAGAGAGGCAGGCAGAGAGAGAGGGGGAAGCAGACTCCCCGCCGAGCAGAGAGCCCGATGCGGGGCTCAATCCCAGGACCCTGGGATCATGACCTGAGCTTAACCCGCTGAGCCACCCAGCCGCCCCTCCTAACATCTTTCTTTTTTAAAGTTCCTGATAACTTAACTTCAAGAAAAATCATTCAAGAGGGCTGTCTGGCTGGCTCAGTCAGAAGAGCATGCAACTCTCAATGTCGGGGTCATAAGTTCAAGCCCCACATTGGGTGTAGAGATTACTAAAAAAATAAATAAATAAACTTTGTTTTTAAGATTTCTTATTTATTTTTGCAAGGGAGAGAGAGAGAGCATGAGCAGGAGGAGGGGCAGAGGGAGAAGCAGACTCCCTGCTGAGCAGAGAGCCCAATGCAGGGCTCAATCCCAGCACCCCAGGATCATCACCTGGGTCCAGGGCAGACACTTAACCCACTGAGCCACCCAGGTGCCCAAAAATAAACTTTAAATAAAGGGGGGGGGTGGGGAAGAAAAACTGTACAAGAGCATCTTCAACACATGAGCTCTGTGAGGACAGGCTCTTTTTTTTTCTTTTTATCCTCTCTCTAGGCTTTTTTTGCTCACTGCCTAGAACAATGTTTATGCAAGACAGACCCTCACAAAGCAACTGACTGAGTAACCTAATCACATTTTGAGGGGATAGTCCTATAACATTCAGATATCTATCAACTTTTAATTGATCTAAATAGGGGGGAAATATTCTAAGAAATAAGACATGTTGGGGCAACTGGGCGGCTCGGTTGGTTAGGTGACTGCCTTTGGCTCTGGTCATGATCCCAGGGTCCTAGGATCGAGCCCTGCCTCAGGCTCCCTGCTTGGTGGGGGTCTCTTCTCCCTCTCCCTCTGCCATTCCCACTGCTTGTACTCTCCTGCTCTCTCTCTGTCAAATAAATAAATTAAATCTTTAAAAACAAAAAAAGAAAAGAAATAAGACATGTTGGGGCACCTGGATGGCTCAGTCAGTTAAGCATCCGACTTTGTCTCAGGTCATGATCTCAGGGGTCCTGGGATCCAGCCCCATGTTGGGCTCCCCACCTCCCTCTGCCCTACCCCACCCCCAGCTTATCCTCTCTCTCTTAAATGAATAAATAAAATCTAAAAAAAAAAAGACATGCCAAGAATATTAATATGTATGTATAATCCCACATAAGCAGAACTCAAGCAATGTGGTAAAGAATGAGTGGAGTGGACTTCTGTATTGACTAAAGATATAAAAAACAACATCTCCATTCCAAACTGTCATCAAAGGATTCACCTGATCCATAATGAATTCAAGGAAGTGGATACATATTCCCTGACTACTAGACTCTTAAACAAGATACAAATGAAACAATTAAAAAGTATGGGGGCACCTGGGTGGCTCAGTTGGTTAAAGCCTCTGCCTTCAGCTCAGGTCATGATCTTAGGGTCCTGGGATCGAGCCCCGCATCGGACTCTGCTCAGTGGCAAGCCTGCTTCCTCCTCTCTCTCTGCCTGCCTCTCTGCCTACTTGTTTAAAAAAAAAAAAAGTATGTAAATACTGAAACATTAAACTATGTAACACATAGTGTACACCTTTCAGAAGGGGAAAAAAATCAGTTGAAGGTGAGAAAAAACTTGATAGGAAAAGTAACATTTTAGGGACACCCTGGCTGGCTCAGTCAGTAGAGCCTGTGCCTCTTGGTCTCAGGATTGTGAGTTCAAGCCCCAAGTTGACTGTAGGGATTATTTAAAAAAAAAAAAGGGGGGGGGCGCCTGGCACCTGGGTGGCTCAGTGGGTTAAGCCTCTGCCTTCAACTCAGGTCATGATCTCAGTGTCCTGGTATCAAGTCCGACATTGGGCTCTCTGCTCAGCAGGGAGCCTGCCCCCCCGCCACCCCTCTCTCTGCTTGCCTCTCTGCCTACTTGTGATCTCTCTCTGGCCAAAAAAAAAAAAAAAAAAAAGTGGGAGCACGTGGGTGGCTCAGCCGTTAAGCATCTTCCTTCAGCTCGGGTCATGATCCCAGGGTCCTGGGATTGAGCCCCACATCAGGCTCCCTGCTCTGCTGGAAGCCTGCATCTTCCTCTCTCCTCTCCCACTGCCCCTGCTTGTGTTCCCTCCCTCGCTGTGTCTCTCTCTGTCAAACAAATAAATAAAATCTTAAAAAAAATTTTAGAAAGCGGCATTTCATTTTGCCACAAAGGGAAAAGCAAGGCTTAAATGGGTGGGAAGAAAGTGCAAGAGAACACAAAAGAACATGAGCAAATTCTCAGAGGCAGAAGTAAGTACAGGTTCTTGTGAAACTTGATTCAAAAAACTACCTTACTAGGGGGCGCCTGGGTGTCTCAGTGAGTTAAAGCCGCTGCCTTTGGCTCCGGTCAAGATCCCAGGGTTGTGGGATCCAGCCCCGCATCGGGCTCTCTGCTCTGCGGACAGCCTGCTTCCTCCTCTCTCTCTCTGCCTCTCTGCCTACTTGTGATCTCTGTCTATCAGATAAATAAATAAAATCTTTAAAAAACAACAACAATATGGGGCGCCTGGGTGGCTCAGTGGGTTAAAGCCTCTGCCTTCGGCTCAGGTCATGATCCCAGGGTCCTGGGATCGAGCCCCACATCGGGCTCTCTGCTCAGCAGGGAGCCTGCTTCCTCCTCTCTCTCTACCTGCCTCTCTGCCTACTTGTGATCTCTGTCTATCAAATAAATAAATAAAATCTTTTAAAACAACAACAACAACAACAACAAAAACTACCTTACTAGAAATCTGTCACTTCAAAACAATGAGAAGGAAACTGCACAAAAGGGGAGAAGTGGCCTGAGTCACAGCAAGCTAAGGAACTGGGCAGAACAGTTTGGGTTTTATGCCATAGGAAACAGCCATTTCAGAGTCCTAAGCAGATGAATGAAACAAAGTAGAACTTGAGAAGAACTTAGGGGGTGGGCACAGCTCCCTTCCTGAACCCACCCCTGCATGTGCTCTGCTTACCTCTACAGGCAGTCTAACTGACTTGTTGAAAGCAGTTGGGGTCCACTGCTTAGAGATACTGACTTTGACGTTGCTAAAAGTTTTTCTTGACGCGTGGAGCAACGAATAACTGCAAAAGAGAAAAGAAACACGGCTGAACGACTCGCAAAGAAAACGGCATTCAATAAAATCCTCGATATAATCCCATTTGTTTTATTCAATTTTAGAATTCTACTCTTTAAAAAAAAAAAAGGGAAAAGTACTTCTTTATGAGAACTATCAACAGAACAGTCTCTCCCAAGCAAAAGAAGAAAATTAACTAGTCATCTTCAATATGAACCCATGTTCACTCCTAACTTATCCCTCCACCTAGAAGACAGATGCGTGACTGGCTCCAAACCACTCTAAATCATGGTGGCAGTTCTGTAAAGAATTTTAAGTCTTTAACAACCTCTGGCCCCTTGATGCATTAGCCAGTAAGTAGCCTTCTCCTGAATCCTGTCTTTTCCTCCTACTAATGCCTCCTCTCACCCCTCACAAATGGCTATCCCTCAAGCAAGCATCCAAGATTACCTATCAACTCTTACACAGAGAACCATTTCTTAGCTTCTGCCTTAAAACAAACAAATAACTCACATCACTTGTGGTGACTTCAGTAAAGATTAATAATAAAATCAACCCAGAAGATATCATCAAAATAACTGAGTCACAGGGTTATAAGTAACACGGCTCCTAAAACCACACAGCCTGGTTCATGGTGTCTATGAACCACCAAAGAGAGCCACTGAGGGCCACAGAATCATAAACATGGACGATCCTTCAGTTGCGCTAACGCTCAGGAACTCTCAGGAGATCCTAGAGCTCCTCCCAATTGTCTCTGTCCATCTTTACTGCTCAAGGACGCACAGGGCACTCCCTGAATATGTGCACCCTTTGTTCTGAAGCTCCTGGTTTCAACAAATAAAAGACTGTATATTAAAACAGGGATTCTCAACCATGGCACTGGTGATATTTTGGGACCCCCCAATTCTCTATCGTGCAAAGCTAGCCTTGCACTGCAGGACCTATGGCAGCATCCCTGGTCTCTGCCTGCTGCAAGTGGCACCGCTGCCCCCAGGGTGACAACAAAAAATGCCTCCAGACATGGAGGAAACATGGGCAAAATGGTCCTTGTAAACTACTTAGAGGTACCAGAAAGCACAACAGAAGGAATAACTAGGCTATTTCATAAGCCCACGCCTATCACTGCACTAAAGACTTGCCATGCCACCAACCAGCTCCCTCAAACAAATAAGCCCAAAAAACACAAGTGCACAGTCTGAGCAATGAACCTACCTGAAGAAGGTGAGCAGGAACACAACCACATGATGATGGCTGAATCGGGAGAACACAGTCCCTCTTCGAAAAATATTGGGCCAGGCCATAGTCTTCCTGACCTTCCTTCCCAACTCTGACCTTGAAGTTCGGATAGTGAATTATTTACATCATTTCTTCTTTCTGAAAAGACAAAATGCATTATCATCATTACTTAAAATAGGCAGTCTCTCCAAAAACGGAATTATTTAGATTTATAGCCAGCCAGTCAGTATATTATCATGCCTTGAAAAAAATCACATGGACTAGCTAACTCCAGAAAACTAGATTGATAATTATGTTTATAACAAGACCTTGAAAAGAAAAATCCTTGACAAAAGATTAGATCCTAATGAAAGAACTCTCATACAAACTGATAAAAAAAAAATCACTAATTCAGGGGCACCTGGCTGGCTCAGTCAGAAGAACATATGACTCTTGATCTTGGGGTTGTGAGCTTAAGCCCCAAGTTGCGTGTAGTGACTACATAAAAATAAAATCTTTTAGGGCACCTGGGTGGCTCAGTCGTTAAGCATCTGCCTTTGGCTCAGGTCACCATCTCAGGGTCCTGGGATTGAGCCCTGCATTGGGA
>ML096909.1:12290-31770 GCA_003697995.1 Taxidea taxus jeffersonii | reverse complement strand
AGGACATTCCATGTACTTATGCGGAAGACTTTCCAGAACAATTACGTGAAAACAGTGACATGCAGAATGGTATCATTCATGAGTTCTTTTGGGGTAAAACCTGGGGTGGGGGAGGGAATAAAAATATAAATCTACTGTTGTGCTTATATTTTAGCGGGACATTTTAATGAAGTGAATAAAAATAGTTACCTGTAAGAGGGGAGGAAGGAGACAGGAGCAAGACTTTTCCCTGAACATCTTGAATACTGTTTTGTTTTTGAACCTTGTGATTTATGCATCAACTATTTTAAAATGTTTTAGTAAAAATTAAACAAAACCCCGATTTTGCACACTCAACCTGAACGAAGATTAAAAATTGTTTTGAATGACAAAATAGAAAATAAAAGTTTTATTTTCAATTAAAAATAAAAAACGCAACTAAAAGAGAAGCAAAACCTGGATCCTGCAAGAGCCATGTGAAGAAACAGTATTTTTAAAATCATCTTTCATTTAAAAAGGGAGTAAAATCTGGAATGTGCATACTCCACATGAATAAAAATAGCACATACATTTTAATGTACATTTTTAAAGCAGAATCCAGAGTTTGCACATTCAACCTGAGTAAAAATACTGCTTAATTAAATAAGAAAGAAACCTTGTGCATTCTATCGAAACAAAAATATGATGAAATAATTAATTTTTTTGTTGTTGTTGTTAGAGAGAGACAGTGAGCGAGCACAGGCAGACAGAGTGGCAGGCAGAGGGAGAAGCAGGCTCCCTGCCAAGCAAGGAGCCCGATGTGGGACTCGATCCCAGGACACCGGGATCACGACCTGAGCCGAAGGCAGCTGCTTAACCAACTGAGCCACCCAGGCATCCCGAAATAATTAATTTTTTTAAGAGGAAAACCTGGGGGTGCCTGGGTGGCTCAGTCGGTTAAGAGGCTGCCTTCGGCTCAGGTCATGATCCTGGGGTCCTGGGACTGAGCCCCTGCGTTGGGCTCCTTGCTTGGCAGGGAGCCTGCTTCTCCCTCTCCCTCTGCCCCTCCCTCCTCTGCTCCTGTTTTCTCTCTCTCTCACAAATAAATAAACAAAATGTTAAAAAAAAGAAAACTGGGATTTTGCTCTTCATCTCTATGAAATAAATTTTATAAGTAAACTAAACATAGTTTGCATGCCTTGCCCAACAGGATGAATCCAGCAGAAGGACCCTGAGAAAGAAGGATCCAGGAGCACTAGCTTCGCAAGTGCTAGACAGACACATGACACGAGGTCCTCAATGCCTCAGCCTCTTCACCTTTGCTCTCATGATTCCCATGAGTGGGTAGCACATCCCTAAGTAACCTCCAGCCCAGGGCCCCACCTCACCTGCTCCTCTGTGGTGTCATCCACATCGACATCAAACAGGGAGCCCAGGTAGGCCAGGTGGAAGATGGCCAGGGCCCCAAAGAGCAGGTTTAAGACTCGCACCCCCAGGCCCTGTGGGGGACAGATGGATATGCTTGGCAGCTGGATCTACTCACTGTCCCCCAGCCCCACCCGGCCAGGGGAGCCCAGGGAGATGCACAAGGCCCAGTGGGTCCCGGGAAGGAGGATGTCCAGGGCACAGGGCATCCCCTGGGGTTTGGATCTTCCTACGGGAGCCCCAGAGGTATCCAGGGATGAGGGTACTGTTAGCCTGGGGGCATCCAGGGGGAGAGGTGAGTGTTGAGGCAGAGGAGGAAGAATGGAGGCGCTTCAGCTGGGGGCTTATGGTGATAAACGTTGGTTGCCAGGTGGGAGGCAAATCTGAGGTGGTCCATATTTCTTATCGCAAACAATGAAAAAATGAACAGAAACAAATCTCCACCACGACCTACGAGACCCACCTTCCCCCCCCCACCCCTTGCTCGCTCTGCTCAAGCCACACTGGCCTCCTTGTTATTCCTCAAATATTCCAGGCTCTCCCATCTCAGAGCTTTTACACAGGTTGTTCTCTCCCTGCCTGGAATGCTTCTCTTCCTCATCTCCTCCAGTTCAAGAACTCAAAAGTCACTTCCCTATTTAAAATTGAAACCATTCACACCCCCGCCCCATACTTCCCTTCCCCTTTCCCTCTCTTTTCTCCTTGGCATTAATCCCAATTTAAGAAACTATTATACTTTCATGACTTTTTAAAACTTTACTGTCTTATCTGTTAAAAGGCTTGTCCCATTCGCTGGGACTTTAGTCTCTTTTGTTCACCACTGTGACCCCCAGGGCCTAGAACAGTGCCTGATACCAGCAGATCCTCAATAAATGTTCATGGGGCGAGGTGGGGGAATGGATGCCAGGTGTGTATACAGCAGGGGCTTGATAATGTTTGTGAGAGAAATGGATGCCAGGGACTATAAATGAGGTTCTGGGGATGGCTCAGGCAGCAGGAGAGGAAGCTGGACCCCCTGAGACGGACAGAAGATGGAGACGGAACTAACGTTCTTGAGGGGACGTGTGGGGCATGAGGTTGCCCGGGCTGAACCCTCACCAAGCGATGCCGGTGCGAACAGTTCGGTGGGCACCGTTTCGACAAGACGCAGGCACTGAGGATCCAAGCCAGGCGCTTCCGGAGGACTGGGGCGGATGCCAGGAGTTAAGGGGGTCAGGTTAGCCTCAGGGGACAGTGGTTCTAGTCCTGCCCCCACTTCCTATCCCATCCACTGAGCTGGGCTCAGCACTCACCGTGTTCCACGTAAGTGATAAACGCCAGGGACAGCAGCACCGCAGCCAAATGGAAGCTGAAGCCCTGGAGGGCCCAGGGGGCAAGGAGGTGAGTAAGGAGAGGCCCTGCCCACCCCCCAGCTCTCCCCACCCCACATCCCACTCTGCCCTGCTCACGTGCAGGAGGGCACTGGCTGCATAGGTAACCAGCACAGCTGAGAAGGTCCCCAGGCGGAGAGCATTCTTGAAAACATCTGGAAGGGGGAGATGCAGGTCAAGAGTCTCTTGGGATCCCCTCTGCCCTCCCCAGGGAGCCAGAGGGCAAGGTGAGGAACCCACAACCTATTGGAGCCCCCAGGATAAAAATCTTTATAATGGTCCCAAATGTCCCATGTCCGAAACTTAGCTCCTGATCTTCCTTCCCAAGCTGCTCCTCCCATAGCACCCCCAAGTTCAGCCAATGTCAACTCTACTCTTCCAGTTCCTCAGAGCAAAAACCTAAAATCACCCTTGCTCTGCCCTCTTCTACCCTCTCCCCCATTCCCACAACCAAACTCTCAGCAAATCCTGTCAGTTCCACCTTCAGAATGTATCCAGAATCTGCCCTCTCTTCACACCCACTGCCACCAGTACCATAGCTTGCTTGGACTATTGCCGTGACCTCCTCCCCACTTCCGCCTTGTCTGCTCTCACAGCAGCCAGAGGGGCCTGTTACAACCCAAGTCAGCCCTCAGCCCTCTTCTGCTCACACCCCTACTGTGGTGCCACTTCTCAGAGAGAAAGCCCCAGTCCCCCCTGTGGCCAGTGAAGCCCTCCAGCCCCCTGTCACCTCTCTGCCCTCACCTCCTGCTGCTGGTCCCCACTCACTCTGCTCTCCCGGCACTTGTCTCCTCCCTGTTCCTCAGATACACGCACAGTATGCTGCCTCAGGGTCTTTGCACCGGCTGTTCCCTCCATCTGTTTACCCTCTTCCCCCACACATCGGTATTGCTGCTTGTTCTTTCATCTTGCTCAGGTCTTTGCTCAAATGTCACCTCCTCAGTGGGACTTGCTCTGGCAATTGCAACACTCCCCCCACACTCCCCCCACCCTCACTCCTGCCAACACTCCCAGATCATCTTTACCTGCTTCATTTTTTTTTTTTTTACCATAGCACCTGTCACCACTTGCACTATTACATATTTTTTTTCTCTTACTGTCTGTTCTCCCCACAAAAATGTCAGCTCCACAGGGGCCAGGGACTTTTTTCCCCCCTGGTTCCTGCAGTATCTTCAGTGCCTAGTACACAATAGGTTCTCAGTAAACGTTACATGAATGGGAAAGGGCCTGGGTTGAGGACTCCCAACTCTCTTGGAGCGCTGACTTGGTGACTCACAATTATTTAGCCAATAAGACATGGGCAGGTTCCAGCTCGTGACGACTTCCACCATGGACCGGGGCAGCTCCACGTTCAGTGGCTTGGATACCGTCAGGTCCCTGTAGGCAAAAGAGACCTGCAAATTCATCTGGGGTCTCAAGCCATCCATCCAACCTCCATATTTTGTCTTGGCTGTTCCCTCCCCTGGGACTCCCTCCCACCTCCCTGCAGCTCCTCTAGGCAGCATCCTAAGGGAGAGGGGGGGCCCCTCAACCCTCCCCACCATTCCAGGTGATCCTTCTCCTCGGTGAAGCCGGCCCCTGCCAACGTGGCTGTGGCCTCGGACAGAAAGCCCACAAAATAGTTGCTGAAGTGGAAGGAGACAGCACTCTCGTAGGCTCGCAGCCACCTGGGGAGAAAGTGGTTGGGGGGAGAGAGGGATCACTCCCAGGCCCAGCATGACACCCCACCACATGTCAGGTCCCCAGCCCCACTCTGCAGACTCACCTTACCATTGTGCCCCTAGGGCCCCCAGGGGTCAGGAAGGCAGCAGAGAAGAAAGGAAAGAGAGTCAGAGAGGACCTGGAAGCTGGCCAGAGTTGTTTGTAGACAAGACAGAAACATGGCAGCAAAAGATAGTCACATGCACCCGTACGCTGTCAGTTTCACGTGCCTCAAGTGGAAGTGTTAGCTGCCCTACGGTATGACATGGTCCTACAGCCTCACATGGCCAGACATCCAGACCCAGCCACTGTCAGAGGCCTGACCTCACCGCACCACACAGCGACACAGCCACGAGGCCAGACACAAACGCTATTAGACTCCCAGCCTCACAGCCCTCCAGTCTGACCCAGTGACGGTAAGATACACCAGAGTCCTTTACTCAGGCACAGACACCCTGCTTTGCACTCGTATGCGATATGACACTCAACCCAGTCATCCTGTCAGCTGTATACAGTCAGACATGGTGAAAAACAGACCGCGGCCCGGAGAAAGTGTAGGTTCTGGAATAGGGCCTGGGAATAACGCCCGGAGGCTTAGCTGGGTGACACTCATTAAATCTCTCCACCCTTTAGGAGCCTCATTCAGCATCAGACACCATCAGCGGCCAGTGAGTGGGGGCACTGGGTCATACAATCAAACAGCTGGATGAAATCTGACCGTCACACTAGAAGGTGGATGGTCAGTCCCACAGATAGGCATGGACACATGGTCGGTCATGAGCCCACAGCCAGACAACACCAGGCGGCCAGACAAGGCAGACTTACAGGCAGAATCCGTCACAGACAGGCGCACAACAGCCTACGCACGGTCAGACCCATTCCCAGCCGGAGTCACAGCCGACCCAGCTTTATCTTTTCCAGTGACAGGCACACATCCCATCACTGACAAAGGCATAGCGAGACAGCTGGAACACCAGTCCCACACGGAGGGTGAGTAGCTGACAGGTGAACGACCCACATACACCAGTGTCACAGGCAGGTCGGCGTCGCCCACCAATATATACTTGTCAATCCTCACTGTCATCCCATAGTTTGTTCCTAGCCGTAACCTAGATGGACATCCAGGCACGGTTGGAGTGTCAGTTATATGGAGTCACAGAGCTAACTGTGGTTAGACAACAGCCATAGACACTCAGCCTCTGTCTAGTTATGGGGTAGATGGTCCAACAGTCTCGGACTTACAGAACAAACCAGCCACAGACTGTGCCCCCCACCCCGACCCCTAGTCAGCCCCACTCGCCCTTAGCACCTGCCCTCATTTACCTGGCTTTGCGTTTCTTGCTGTAGTAACAGAAGACAGACAGAAGAATTAAGAGACAGGCTCAGAGCTGGGGAGACCCCAGGTCCCTCCCCAACCCCCTCCCTGTTGGGCAGAGGCCTCGAAAGCTGTGCTCACTTGCGAAGGAGGCGATCACCATCAAGGGGGATGAAGTACGGGAAGAGGTAGGGGCCCACACAGGTGGACAGCACAAGGCACAGGAGGGCCAACGCCAGGCTCCGGGCCACCTTCTGCAGCCATCGGCGGCTCTGTGGGGATCAAGGCTCCATGAACACTGCCCCACCATGGCTCCCACAGTCCCTGCCCACCTGTCCACCCAGGACCTCACCAGCGGGCGGCCTTGGACAGCCTGTAGGTAGCTGTGGAAGGATATCCAGGGCCCAAAGACGATGGTGCCCACGAAGTAGAGGTAGCCCATGAACTCCATGGGCGAGGGCACTGCACCCACCTCGCCCCGGTCCAGGTCGAAGCCCAGAGACACCGCCTTCATGGCCACGATCATCTGGGCCCCTATGTGTGGTGCCCATGGTCAAGTGGACAGGCAAAGAGCAGGTCCGCGTGGGGGAATGGGGAGCACCAGGTGAGAGGTGGTGAGAGATGAGGAGGTCAGGTGTGGACAGGTGGGCACGGTGTCAGACAGGCAGGTGAGCAGAGGGGGCCCAGGACCAGCAGATGCCCTGAGTCAAGTGTCAGGCGCGTGCGCACATGAGATAGGATAGACAGATGGCAGGGGGTGGGGTGGTGGAGAGGAAGGCATGGGAGAGAGAGACACAGATGTAAGGGGAATCTGAGGCCCACGTGTCCACCAGGGCAGGCAGATGAGGGAGAAAAGCGGGGAAGGACAGACAGGGTTGCGGGAGTTAGGAGCCGTGGGGCAGGGCAGGAAGACAGGGGCGGGAGGGGGCAGGTGAGAGGGCCGGGACCACCTACCTCGCATCTTGTGCCATGTCACGGTATCCACCATGTGCATCTCACTACGGAAAAAAGATGGTCTTGGCTCCATGACTCCCATGGTCTCAGAGACCACAGAGTGGGGGAAACCCAGGAGCAGAGACGGTTACAGCCCCCCTCCCCGCACATCCCCATCCTGCCCAATCTCCTGGAGGAATAATTCTCCAGGACCCAGGACTCCCTCCTCCAGGGGGAGCCCAAGCCCAGCTTGTCCAGTACAGCCTTCAGAAAGAACCAGTCTCCCAGACTCCCGCGCCCCCCCACTCTGGGAATCCCCTATGCCCTCCTCGTCCTGGACAGCCTCATGAGGAGTGGCCTGGGCCCACCACCGCCCCCCTTGGTCCACAACTCGGGGAGGAGGACTCGAACCCATACCCCATGAGCAGGTAGATGAGGATGGTGACCGAGAGGAAGACGCCGCGATGAGAGGAATGTCGGCAGAGGAACAGCACGAGGTAGCACAAGAGGCTGAGCAGCACGACCCAAACCATGTGCAGCTGGAAGAAGTGGTAGAGGCTGAAGAACCCCCCTGCCACAGTGCTCGCATGCTTCAGGTAGGACGGCAACCCTTCGGGTGGAGGGGGGAGAGACAAAGAGAACAAGAACGGGAAGTTGGCTGGGGCGGGGGGGGGGGGGGGGGGGAAGGGCCACGGGGGAGGGGGCAGAATAAGAGGTGGCAATGTGGTGGGACTGCAGGGGTGGGGATGGTGGAGGGGGCCAAAGCGGGTGAGCCTGAGGGGGAGCCGAGAAGAAACATCTGTAAAGGACATGTGTGGTAACCCTGGGTGAAATATGAATATTGACTTATGTTGGATAATTATTATTGCACCCAGATTACATTTCTTGAGGGGGTAGGGGGCAGGGCGTGCTTGTTGGGAGATGTCCTTGTTCTTGGGGAGACACACACTGAAGGGTTTGGGGTGAAGTGTCAGCACATTCTTCACAGGATTCAGGAAGATGATAGGTAGGTAGATAGAGCTAACGTGTTAAGATGTTGACAGTTGGAGAATCTGATAATGCATATATAGGTGCTCAGAACATTATTCTTTCAGCTTAACTTTTTGGTAAGTTTGAAATATTTCAAAATGATGAACCTGGAGGTGGGGCATCCATTTAAAACAAAAGAAAAAACGGGGGGCACCTGGCTGGCTCAGTTGGTGGAGAGTGCAACTCTTGATCTCGGGTCATGAGTTCGAGCCCCATGTTGGGTGTAGATTACAAAAAAAAATCAATATATAAACTTTTAAGAAAGGAAAAGGAAAAGAAAGTGGAGAAGCTTTGAATCTCAGATTTCCCAAATTCTCAGCATCCTATAAGAAAGTTGGGAACTTGGAATTGTATCATTTGGATACAGGCTTGCCACGATTGTGGAAGCATTCCAGAATCCCACAATCCAGAAATCTCATCATGCCCGGACTCTCGAAATCCAGAATGCCAGCATTTTGGAAGGCTACACTGTGAGAATTTCTATTTGTCCAAATGCCCAAACTCTGTAACGTGGTACTTAGGGATTCCATAGCTGACCTCGGCATCCCAGAAGCTTGTAACCTTGGGATAGAGACATTTCAGGATCCCAAGATCCAAGAAGCTCAGCTTTCTAGAATCCCAGAAACCCAGGCATACTGAAGGATGTGGCTTGTTATGGCAGGATGTGGCTTGGTGTGGTGTGGCATGGAGCGGCTGGGCATAGCGGGACGCGGGGTAATGGAATGGCACTTGGGCTGCTGGCATGTGGTGGGCTAGACACATTGGCGTCTGACTTGGCATGGCAAGATGTAGCGGGTTAAAACGTGGTTTGGGATGGATAAATGTGGTATGTGTGATATGGCCTCAGTGGTGGCACCTGGTGCAGCAAGCACTTACCAAGCCTCCAGAGGAGCCGGCAGGCGAGGCAGATGGCAAGGAGCAGCCAGATCTGATCAAGGCCCTGCTGGGCAGTAGGCAGGAGACAGCCCTGCAGCAGTTGCTGGAAAAATTCCTGGCGGCTGAAGGTGGCCATTGCGAACCCCCACAGATGGATGGACAGATGGATAGACCTGTCAAAGTGGGGACATAGAGGGAGCCAGGATGTCCGTGGGCAGACCATGCTCATGGGATGGACTTGAACACTTAGATTTCAGTTTGGGGCTGTAAGTCGGGGGACATGGTCCTGGGGGGCTGGGGGAGGGCGTCAATGTCAGGTACATTCAACAGAGCCACCAACTGTGTGTGTGTGAATGGGTGTCCGGGGTGCACACGCACAGCCCATGACCTGTAGTGAATGAAGGACCGGTGTCTCTTGTATTCTGTGAACAGTCTGGGTCCGATGTAATTGAATGGTGTATATTCTAGGCCCACATATCAAATGGGGGGGTCCCCGGGTTTCCAAGGTAGAGTCACTCTGTGTGGAGGGCAAAGAGGGAGATCCCGTGACACTTGGGGGCCGTGTGCATCTCTTCTTCTATGGATGTGGGGGTGTCCTGTATCCCCCGCGCGCCCCATCTCACCCCCACCTGGCCTCTTGCAGCCGCCAACAAAGCTCTGCCCAGGCCCGGGGGCTGCAGGGAGGTGAAGTTGGCAGTCGGGGATGTAGCAATTGGAGCAGTGGGAAAGGTGATGGAGAGGGGGCCCCAGGACACGCGCTGCAGACCCGCGCGGAGAGGCCGGCTCAGGATGGGAGCAGGGCAGCCGCACGCGCACTGCTGGCGACTTACCTGGCAGGAAGGAAGCTGCGGTCCTGGGGGCCGGGGACGCACCGCCGCAGCCACCGTCGCCGCCTCCTCCGGGCAGCCTCCCCCGCAGGCCGCAAGGCCGGGACCAGCTGCGGCTCCCTGGGCGGCGCGGAGAGCGGGCCCTTTAAATCCCGGGGAGGCCCGGCCGGCCAGCTCGGCCAATGAGAGGGCAGGAGAGGGGCGGGGACGGAGGAGGAGGGGAGCCGGAGGAGCGGGGGAAGGAGGAGCGGGAGGTTGAGAGGAGCGGGGCGCGGGAGGACGTCGGCGCGCGGAACGTTCGCGCCCGCACCTATCCGGCCTCTTGGGGCTGTTCCAGCCCCTTGAAGGTTCGCGTCGGGAGGTCTTCTGGCGGCCCGGAAACAAACTTTCCAATCGTCAAATTCCTAATCCTTCAAGAAGCTGAGACGGGGAAAGATGGGGGGAGGGAGAAGGCAAGCCCGCTCCCGCGACCCGGCCCAACTGCCCACCCGCGCAAGTGTTCTGGCCACTTTTCTCCACCCCCTCTTTCACAGATGGGAGAATAAATCGAGATCTCTCCTTCCCCAACCGGTGAGGGAACTAAAGGAATCTCCAGCCCTACCCACCCGCAGAGACGGGTCAGAAGCATAATTACTGTGTCACCTAAGAGCACGAATTAGGCGCCTGTGCTTCCCCTAGGGATTCCTCTTGAGCACTTGGCTTGTTGAGAACTGATATGCCCGCATAACTCCCTACTGGACTCCCTCCTGCCCTGAGGGTGACCCCAGCAACTAGTAGTGAGGGTTCCCTGTGCACTAGGAGGCTAGTACAGAGCATCAATCCGGGAGCATGTTTAAAAAGCACTTACGGTGCCCCCAAATCTCTTTCGGGTTCCATCTGCACCAACATGGAGGAGTTAGGCAGCACCTGGTGTCTACCTCCCTAACCCTGCAGCGCCTGGACTCTCCACTCTGTCCCTGGGCTGATGAGGGGTTTATTATGACAAAGGGGGCATTTGCTGGGCACGTCCTGCAAGTTTAGCGGAAGTTGGAAGAGAGAAGGAACCCCAGGTCAAGCTGGATCCCACCGTGACCCAAAGAATTTAAGGAAAACAGGGTCTAACGAGATTGATGAAACACACTGGGCTTCAAACAAAAGAGTGGGATTACCCGTTCTTTCCTTGGAAATCTCAATGGCAGTTGAAGAGAAATGGATGCTTCATCTCTTTAAACAATGTTAACGGGGATGCCTGGGTGGCTCAGTCGTTAAGCCGCTGCCTTCGGTGCAGGTTCTGATCCCAGGGTGCTGGATGGAGTCCTCATTGGGCTCCTTGCTCGGCAGGTAGCCTGCTTCTCCCTCTGCCTCTGCCTGCCACCCTGCCTGCTTGTGCACACACACTCTCTCTCTGTCTCTCTGATAAATGAATAAATAAATAAATAAATAAAATGTTTAAAAAAAATGTTAACGTGGGGCCACCTAGGTGGCTCAGTTGGTTAAGTGTCTGCCTTCAGCTCAAGTCAGAATCCCGGGGTCCCAGGATCAAGCCCCGCATCAGGGAGCCTGCTTCTCCCTCTCCCACATCCTCTGCTTGTGCTGTCTGTCTCTCTCTGTGTCAAAAAAATAAATAAGATCTTTAAAAAAATTAGAACGACAATTAGATACCATTTCACATCTACTAGATGTGGTGTTTCATATTTTTTTTAAGATTTTATGTGTTTGTTTGACAGAGAGATCACAAGTAGGGAGAGAGGCAGGCAGAGAGAGAGAAGAAGCAGTCTCCCCACTAAACAGAGAGCCAGATGCGGGGCTCGATCCCAGGATGCTGGGATCATGACCAGAGCTGAAGGCAGAGGCTTTAACCCATGAGCCACCCAGGCGCCCCGTGTTTCATATTTTTATCACTGGAGATTTGTAGAGAGTGGGGGTATCTGTCAAATGTTTTAGCCTTTGTGGTCACTCCAGATTAGGGTTTCTGGGCATTTGTAATTAAAGAGATGCAAATTAAGGCAAAGAGATCGTGTTTTTCACTTATTAGATTGGCAAAAAAATGCTTACTCTCATAATATAACAGCAACGTATTCATCTCTTTCTGTCTCTGCCTCTATCTCTTTTTAATCTCTATATTTTTCTAAACCATTTTACATATATTTTTAAGATTTCATTTATTTGTCAGGGAGTGAGAGTGAGCGCACAAGCAGGGGGAGAGGTAGGCTGAGAGAGAAGCAGGCTGCCCACTGAGCAAGGAGGCCCATGTGGAACTCGATCCCAGCACCCTGGGATCATGACCTGAGCCAAAGGCAGACATATAACTGATCAAACCACCCAGGCATCCCTTTTCTAAACTATTTGATACTAGTTGCAGTTTTGATACCCTTTCAAATGAATAATTGAATATGAATTTACTAAGAACAAGGACATTTTCTGCCATTCCTACCAGTGGAGTCTGAATGTTCCAATTTATCCACATCCTTACCAACACTTTGTTATTTGACTTTTTGATTATAGTTGTCATAGGCAGTGTGTCAATAATGGATGTCCTTTTTTTTAAAAAAAAGATTTTTTTAAAAGATTTTATTTATTTATTTGTTAGAGAGAGAGAGAGAGCGAGCACAGAGTGGCAGGCACAGGGAGAAGCAGGCTCCTTGCCAAGCAAGGAGCCCGATGTGGGACTCGATCCCAGGACGCTGGGATCATGACCTGAGCCGAAGGCAGCTGCTTAACCAACTGAGCCACCCAGGCATCCCTAAAAAAAGATTTTTAAAAAATTTATTTGAGAGAGAGAGAAAGAGATCACAAGTAAGCAGAGAGGCAGGCAGAGGGAGAGGGGGACGCAGGCAGGCTCCCTGCTGAGCAGAGAGCCGGATAAGGGGCTCAATCCCAGGACCCTGAGATCATGACGGGAGCTGAAGGCAGAGGTCCAACCCACTGAGCCACCCAGGTGCCCCAATAATGTCCTTTTTAAAAAAAAAAAAGATTTTATTTATTTATTTGACAGACAGAGATCACAAGTAGGCAGAGGCAGGCGGGGGTGGGGGTGGGAAGCAGGCTCCCCACGGAGCAGAGAGACCTATATGGGGCTTGATCCCAGGACGTTGAGACCATGACCTGAGCCGAAGGCAGGGGCTTAACCCACTGAGCAACCCAGACGCCCCAATAATGTCCTTTTAAAAAAGATTTTATTTATTTATTTGAGAGAGAGAGAGTGAGAGGGAGATGAGAGAGGCACAGAGGGGGAAGCAGGCTTTCCACTGAGCAGGGAGCCCCATGCGGGCTCGATCCCAGGACCCTGGGATCAGGACCTGAGCCAAAGGCAGACATTAACCAACTGAGCCACTCAGGAGCCCCAGGAATGTCCTTTTAAAAAAATGAAGTACAGTTGACATACAATGTTAGTTAATCTCAGGTGTACACAGTGATTGGACTATTCTTTAAGTGTAGTTATCATCTGTCACCATGCAATGTTATTACATTACTATTGACTATATCCCCTATACCATACCTTTCATCACTGTGACTTATTTATTTTATAACTGGAAGTTTGTACCTCTTCATCCCCTTCACCTATTTCACCTGTGTCCTTTTATAGTTAAAGGAAATCCCAGGTCACAAGATACATTCTGTTATCTGGTCTTTTTAATCTCTTTCAATCTGGAACAATGTCTCGGTCTTCTCTTAACTTGCATGATCTTAATGTTTTTGCAGAGCACAGGGCAGTTCCTTGGAAGAATGTCCTTCAGTTTGGGTTTATCTGATGTTTCCTCAGGATTTGATTTGCATTATGCATTTTTGGCAGGAATTCCACAGAAGTGACTGTGTTCTTCTCAGCATATCCGTAAGCTCAAAGTATTGGTTAATTGCAAAATGGTTGGTGTTAGCTTTGATCATTTGATTAAAGTGGTGCCTTCCAGGTTTCTCCACTGTAAAGGTACTATTTCCCCTTTGTAATTAAACGAGTATCTTGTGGGGCGCTTGGGTGGCTCAGTCGGTTAAGCGGCTGCTTTCAGCTCAGGTTGTGATCCCAGAGTCCTGGGATCGAGTCCCTGCATCGGGCTCCCTGCTCAGTGGGAAGTCGGCTTCTCCCTCTCGCTCTGCTGCTCCCCCTGCTTGTACTCTCTCACTCACCCTCTCTGTCTCTCAAATAAATAAATAAAATCTTAAAATAAATAAGTGAGTATCTTATATGAAAGACCTAAATGTGAGACAGGAATCCATCAAAATCCAGGAGGAGAACAGAGGCAGCAAAGTCTATGACCTTGACTGCAGCAAACTCTAGCTAAACACGACTCCAAAAGCCAGGGAAACAAAGGCATAAATGAACTACTGGGACTTCATCAAGATAAAAAGGTTTTGCAAAGGAAGCAGTCAACAAAACCAAAAGACAACCAACAGAATGGGAGAAGATATTTGCAAATGTCTTATCAGATAAAAGGCTCCTATCCAAAATCTATAAAGAACTCATCAAAGTCAACACCCAAAAAAACAAATAATCCAATCAAGAAATGGGTGGAAGACGGAAACACATTTCTCCAAAGAAGACATACAAATAGCCAGCAGACACTTGAAAAACTGCTCCACATCACCTGGTATCAGGGAAATACAAATCGAAACCACAATAAGATACCACCTCACACCAGTCAGAATGGCTAAAGTTAACAAGTCAGGAAACAACAGATGTTGGCGAGGATGCAGAAAAAGGGGAACCCTCTTACACTGTTGGCAGTCACTGTGGAAAACAATATGGAGGTTCCTCAAAAACTTAAAAATAGAGCTACCCTACGGCCCAGCAATTGCACTACTAGGTATTTACCCCAAAGATACAAACACGGTGATTTGAAGAGGCACCTGCACCCCAGTGTTTATAGCAGCAATGTCCGCAATAGCCAAACTATGAAAAGAGCCCAGATGTCCATTGACAGGTGAATGGATAAAAAAGATGTAGGGGTGCCTGGGTGGCTCAGTCAGTTAAGCAGCTGTCTTTGGTTCAGGTCATGATCTCAGGGTCCTGCAATCCAGCCCCGAGTCAGTCTCCCTGCTCAGGGGGAGTCTGCTTCTCCCCCCAGCTTTGTGCTCTTGCTCCCTCAAATAAATAAATTAAATCTTTAAAAAAAGAAGATGTGGGACACCTGGGTGGCTCAGTTGGTTAAGCAGCTGCCTTCGGCTCAGGTCATGATCCCAGCGTCCTGGGATCGAGTCCCACATCCGGCTCCTTGCTCAGCAGGGAGCCTGCTTCCTCCTCTGCCTCTGCCTGCCACTCTGTCTGTCTGTGCTCCCTCTCTCTCTGACAAATAAATTAAAAAAAAAAGATGCTTAAAAAGAAGATGTGATAAACACACACACACACACACACACACACAGAGAATATTACTCAGCCATCAAAAAATGAATTCTTGCCATTTGCAACAACATGGATGGAACTAGAGGGGATTATGCTAAATGAAATAAGTTAGAGAAAGACAAGTATCATATGATTTCATTCATATGTGGAATTTAAGAAACAAAATAGGGAGGCGTGCCTGGGTGATTTAGTAGGTTAAGTGTCTGCCTTTGGCTCAGGTCGTGATCCCAGGGTCCTGGGATCAAGCCCCACATCAGGCTCCCTGCTCAGTGGGAGACTGCTTCTCCCCCTCTCTCTGCCTCTCTCCCCAGCTTGTACTCTTTCTCTTTCAATTAAATAAAACCTTAAAAAAGGAAACAAAACAGAGGATCATAGGGGAAGGTAGGGAAAAATAAAACAAGATGAAATCAGAGAGGGAGACAAACTTTAAGAGACTCAACTCTAAGAAACAAACAGTGTTGCTGGAGGGGAGGAGGTTTGGGGGATGAGGTAACTGGGTGATGGACATTAAGGAGGGCATGGGATGTAATGAACACTGGGTATTATATAAGACTGATGAATCACTGAACTCTATTTCTGAAATGAATAATACACTACATGTTAATTTAAAAATTAAAAAAATAATGAAGAACATAAAAAATGAGTATTTTGTAAGGACATACTTTGAGATTAGGTAACTCTTCTACCATTCCTCAAATTTTCACTTACTAATTTTTTTATTTTTTAAGATTTTATTTATTTATTTGACAGAGAGAGACACAGTGAGAGAGGGAACACAACCAGGGGAGTGGGAGAGGGAGAAGCAGGCTTTCCTCTGAGTGGGGAACCTGATGGGGGACTCGATTCCAGGACTCTGGGATCATGACCTAAGCCAAAGGCAGACACTTAAGGACTGAGCCACCCAGGCACCCCTCCATGTACTAATTTAGCATCCCTTGGTGATTCTTACCTGGAACAATTACCTCTGTGATGGTAGCCAAATGATGATTTTCTCTTACATGTATAGCTGGGATTTTATGGTAAGGAAAAGTTTTCTCTTCCTCCCCATGTCTTTATTTATTCATTTGTTTATTTGTATAGTATGGGACCCAGGGGTTCTTCTTTTAATTTAAAAGTTAAAGTCTGTTCCTATCTTTATTTATAAAAGTAGCTTAATTCAGATATAATTTATAGACTATAAAACTCATCCATGTTAGTTGTACAATGCAATGGTAGTTAGTATATTTAGAGACTTGTGTAAAGATCACCACAACCTATTTTTAGGACATTTCAATCATCCCAAAAAGAAACTTTGTGCCCAACAGAACCTGATGTGGGGCTCAATCCCACAACCCAGAGATCATGACCTGAGCCAAAACCAAGAGCTGGAAGCTCAACGGACTGTGCCACCCAGGCGCCCCAGAAGTTTTTAATGTTGACATAGCCAACTTGCTTATTTTTTCTTTCACTGCCTGTGTTTTTGGTATCATATCCAAGAAATCATTACCAGACCCAATGTCATGAAGATTTCCCCTATGTTTTCTTCTAAGAAGTCCTTTATATTTAGATGTTTGATCAATTTTCATTCAATTTTTGTATATGGCGTGAGGTACGATTCCACATTCATTTTTTTGCATGTAGGTATCCAGTTTGCCCAGCACCATTTGTTGAAAAGAACTCTCATTATTTATTTTAATGCTCAAACTGTTCTAGATTTGGTCACTGAGAGTCTCCTCCAGTTGGTTCCTGTGTCCTTTTGACATATCTCCATCATTTTTATTTATGTATTTATTTATTTATATTAAAAAAAGATTTTATTTATTTATTTGACAGAGAGAGAGAGATCACAAGTAGGCAGAGAGGCAGAGAGGGAGGGGGGGAAGCAGGCTCCCTGCCAAGCAGAGAGCCTGATGCAGGGCTCGACCCCAGGACCCTGAGATCATGACTGAGCCGAAGGCAGAGGCTTAACCCACTGTGCCACCCAGGCGCCCCTCTCCATCATTTTAAAAAAGATTTTATTTATTTGTGAGAGAGAGAGAGTACACAAGCAGGGGGAGCAGCAGGCAGAGGGAGAAGCAGGCTTCCTGCTGAGCAAGGAGCCCAATGCAGAACTAGATCCCAGGACCCTGGGATTGTGACCTGAACCAAAGGCTGATGCTTAACTGACTGGGCCATACAGGTGTCCCATCTCCATAATTTTTTAGTACATTTTTAGTACATTTTTTAGATCACATTTTTTAGTACATTTTTTAGATCACATCAGGGTGTTTCAGGCTCATCTTGTATGTTCACAGTCATGGCACTGAGGTCAGCCATTTCCCCCCAAGAAGCCTTGTTTCTCCTTTTAATGGACAATGGCATTTAGGAAACCAAGATCTGGGCACTAGAAGTGGTCATTGCTTCTAACAGTGTTGCTGATTCTAGGCCTTCTCAAAGGACAAAGGTAAGATATAAATATAGATGCATATATGTAGTAAATCCATATACACATATGTATGTAAGTCCATACACGCATCTATCTTTCTGCTTATATATTAAAATCTATGAGTTCCTACTGACATCTACAATACCAATCCAACACCACAGTATTCATCCTAGACTTATCCTTTTCTGTATTTTGAACTCCCTTCTCCAGCAGTGAGACTCCTGATTCTCCTTATCCACAAGAATTTACTTATCTCAATCCCAGGATACACATTCAGTAGTTTCAGATTCACTAACTGATATTACTGTGGAAAACAAGTCTACCAACTAGGGGTCAATACTTGTCACAGTCCCTTTTGTCTTTAGCCTGATGGATACCATGTTTTTTTTTTTTTAAAGGAGTGCTTTCTTTTTTTTAAAGATTTTATTTATTTATGTGACAGAGAGAGAGATCACAAGTAGGCAGAGAGGCAGGCAGAGAGAGAGAGGGAAGCAGGCTCTCTGTTCTGCAGAGAGCCCGATGCGGGACTCAATCCCAGGACCCTGAGATCATGACCTGAGCCGAAGGCAGAGGCTTTTTAACCCACTGAGCCACCCAGGCACCCTGGATACCATGTTTAAAAGTTACCTGGGTTGGGACGCCTGGGTGGTTCAGTTGGTTAAGCGGCTGCCTTCTGCTCAGGTCATGATCCTAGCGTCCTGGGATCGAGTCCCACATCAGGCTCCTTGCTCGGCGGGGAGCCTGCTTCTCCCTCTGCCTCTGCCTACCAATCTGTCTGCCTGTGCTCGCTCTCTCTCTCTCTCTCTCTCTCTGAAAAAAAAAAAATTTAAAGTTACCTGGGTTAGTTCTTCCTACTCTCCTTCTGTGAGGCTGTGTTTGAAATACAGTCAAGGTTATTTGCTTCTGTTTGTATTCCTTCGTTAGGGTCCTCTCCATCCTTGTTCATTTTACTTATTTATTTTAATTTTTAAAAAGAGTTATTTATTTATTTGGGGGAAGGAGGGGCAGAGAGAGAGAGAGTCTCAAGCAGACTCTGGGCTGAGGGCGGACCCACTGTGGGGTTCAGTCTCGTGACCCTGAGATCACGACCTGAGCCAAAACTAAGAGTCAGATGCTTAACCAACTGTGCCACCCAGGCACCCCTAATTTATTTATTTATTATTTATTTAAAGATGTTATTTATTTGACAGAGAGAGAGAGAGAGGGAACACAAGCAGGGGGAGTGGGAGAGGGAAAAGCAGGCTTCACACTGGGCAGGGAGCCTGATGCCCGGCTTGATCCCGGGACCCTGGAATCATGACCTGAGCCGAAGGCAGATGCTTAATGACTGAGCCACCCAGGCACCCCTAATTTTATTTCATTTTAAATATGTAAAACATTAATGTGGTTTCCAAAGTCAGAACTATACCTACAAGTATACTCAGAGAGGTATCCCTTCTTCATTCTATTCTTTCTCACCAGGTCCCTCCTAGCCCCTCTAGGCAACCAACTTTAACAATTTATCCTTCCTATGTTTCTTTCTGTAAAGATATGCAAATATACGTGTTTCCTTAAATCCTCTAGTTTCTTACGATGAAGGGTTGCATACTGTAGATACTTTTCCCTTTTTTAAAAAAATATTTATTTATTTATTTATTTATAAGTAAGCTCTATACCCAATGTGAGGCTTTGAATTCATGACCTCGAGATCAAGAATCCCATGCTCTGGGATGCCTGGGTGGCTCAGTTGTTTAAGCAGCTGCTTTTGGCTCAGGTCATGGTCCCAGGGTCCTGGGATCAAGCCCTGCATTGGGCTCCCTGCTCAGCAGAGAACCTGCTTCTCCCTCTCCCTCTGCCTGTCCTTCTGACTACTTGTGGTCTCTCTCTATCTCTGTGTCAAAGAATAAATAAAATCTTTTTTTTAAAAGATTTTATTTATTTATTTGTCAGAGAGAGAGGGAGAGAGAGTGAATGAGCACAGGCAGACAGAATGGCAGGCAGAGGCAGAGGGAGAAGCAGGCTCCCTGCCGAGCTAGGAGCCCGATGTGGGACTCAATCCCAGGACGCTGGGATAATGACCTGAGCCGAAGGCAGCCGCTCAACCAACTGAGCCACCCAGGTGTCCCAAATAAAATCTTTTTAAAAAAGGATCTCACGTTCTACTGACTGAGCCAGCCACATGCCCCACTTTTTTTTCTTTCTCTTTCTTTCTTTTTATTTATTTTTTATTATTTTTTTAAAGATTTTATTTATTTATTTGACAGACAGAGATCACAAGCAGGCAGAGAGGCAGGCAGAGGCCGGGGGAAGCAAGCTCCCCGCTGAGCAGAGAGCCCAATGTGGGGCTCG
>ML096909.1:0-12190 GCA_003697995.1 Taxidea taxus jeffersonii | reverse complement strand
AGGAAGCAGGCTCCCTGCTGAGCAGAGAGCCTGAGGTGGGGCTCGATCCCAGAACTCTGGGATCATGACATGAGCCGAAGGCAGAGGCTTAACCCACTGAGCCATCCAGGCGTCCCCATACCTGACAATTCTATACATTGTGCAACGCTCACCATGATGAGTGATCACACTATCTGTCACCGTACGAAGTTAGTACGATATTGTTGACTATGTTCCCCATGCTGCACTTTTCATCCTTGTGACTTCTGTATTTTATAACTGGAAATTTGTACCTCTTAATCCTTTCACCTGTTTCACCCATCTCCCACCCACATCCCCTCTGGCAACCACCACTTTGTTCTTTGTATTTATGAGTCTATTTCTGTGTTTGTTTGTTTACTCTGTTTTTCAGAGTCCATGTATAAGTGAAATCATATAGTATTTGTCTTTTTCTGTTTTTCTGGACGTTTTTCACTTAGCATGATACCCTGTAGGTCCAGATGCTTCTCTGCACTTTCCTTTTTTCACTTAACAAATGTCCTGGAATCACTCCTCATCAGTTCATAGCATTGATCTTTCTAGAGCTGTGTAGGACTCTGCTGAGTGAATGAATGAATGAATGAATGTGCCACAGTCTCTTCAACCACACTGCCTATGTATAGGAACTGATATCGTTGCCAGTATTTTGCGGTTCTTTTTTTTTTTTTTAAGATTTTATTCATTTATTTGTTAGAGAGAGAGCATGAACACAGGCAGACAGAGAGGCAGGCAGAGGCAGAGGGAGAAGCAGGCTCCCCGCCGAGCAAGGAGCCCGATGTGGGACTCCATCCCAGGACGCTGAGATCATGACCTGAGCTGAAGGCAGCCGCTCAACCAACTGAGCCACCCAGGCGTCCCTATTTTGCGGTTCTTTTTTTTTTTTTAATTTGACAGACAAAGATCACAAGTAGGCAGAGAGGCAGGCAGAGAGAGGAGGAAGCAGGCTCCCCGCGGAGCAGAGAGCCTGATGTGGGGCTCTATCCCAGGACCCTGGGATCATGACCCGAGCTGAAGGCAGAGGCTTTAACCCACTGAGCCACCCAGGCGCCCCTATTTTGCGGTTCTTAATCATGCTTCAGTGCCTATATATTTTCACAGTGTTGGAGATGTATCTTCGGGGCAAATTGCGGGAAGTGGGATTGTTGGGGCAAAAGAGAAACACGTATGTATTCCCCTCCATTTCGGTTGTAAAAAGGACATTTTTAAAAAAATATTTTATTTATTTATTTGACAGACAGAGATCACAAGTAGGCAGAGAGAGAGAGAGGAGGAAGCAGGCTCCCCGCCGAGCAGAGAGCCCGATGTGGGACTAGATCCCAGGACCCTGAGATCATGACCCGAGCCGAAGGCAGCGGCTTAATCCACTGAGCCACCCAGGCGCCCCTAAAAAGGACATTTAAAAAAGCACAGAGAATGGACCCCTAGGTGACTCAGTTGGTTAAGCATCTGCCTTTGGCTCAGGTCATGATCCCCGGATCCTCGGATTGAGCCCCACATCAGGCTCCCTGCTCCGTGGGGAGCCTGCTTCTCCATTTGCCTTCCTCTCTCACTCTCTGACAAATAAAAATACAAGTCTTTAAAAAAGCACAGAGAGGGGTGCCTGGGTGGCTCAGTGGGTTAAAGCCTCTACCTTTGGTTCAGGTCATGATCTCAGGGTCCTGGGATCGAGTCCTATATCAGGGTCCCTGCTCAGCGGGGAGCCCGCTTCTTCCTCTGCCGCCACCCCCCCTGTTTGTACTCTCTTTCTCGTAAGTAAATAAAATATTTAAAAAAAAAGATAATCGAGGGGCGCCTGGGTAGCTCAGTGGGTTAAAGCCTCTGCCTTCAGCTCAGGTCATGATCCCAGGGTCCTGGGATCGAGCCCCGAATCGGGCTCTCTGCTCAGCAGGGAGCCTGCTTCCTTCTCTCTCTGCCTGCCTCTCTGCCTACTTGTGATCTCTATCAAATAAAAAAAAAAAAAGATAATCGAACATAGAACGCCCTTCTTCCAATCCAGAGCAAAGCACTGCCTCCTCAGTCTTGCCACCAAATCATCTAACCAGCCCAAATCCTAGAAGAATCCTCTCTAACACCTAAGACTGAGACATCCCCTTGTTGCCCACAGTGTGCTCTGTCTCCTGTTGCAACAAGCAAGCAACCCAACTTGTTGAACCACAGATGTATTCCTGGGGGGGTCTTTGGTTGGCAGGCTTTCGTGGCAGTTGCGGGGTTTGCTGCAAGTTCAAGGCCACGTGGGAAACTCTAGTGCACAGACTCCTAATTAAGTGGCCTTGAGCCTAGAGCATCAGTAATGCCATTTAACAGATGGAAAAATTGAGGTCTAGACAGACAGTGACTTCCTCAAAGCCCCACCCTGGGCCGGTAGCTGGGTGGAAACTGACAACCATGATGGCTGACCCCAAGGTGAGGTCTGTCCAGCAGACACAGGGCCTATCCTCGAGCCCATTCTGGTCTAGCTGAGCTCCAACATGTGGTCCCCTGTGCCTGGGCCGCAGAACTCTCGGCAGGACGCACACGTGCTCATCTCTGAAGCATGGCTTCTTTTCCTCTTTGCCTTGCTTTCTTTCTGTAGAGCAGTAAGATTCCAGGTTGAGGCGAGGGATAGAGGAACCCCACACCTGAGTTGCCCTCAAGAGCTTCAGGCAGTGAGGCCTCAGCCCAAAGAGGCTCCATCTTCCGTTTCCCAGTGTTGGGTCCCTCACAGAACCTGTCATCAGGAGTGCACCTAATTCCGGTCTCTGTTTCTCTTTGCACACACCTTCCCACCTTTACCCATGCCGTGCCCTCCGCTCGGTGTGCCCTCCGCTTCTCATCCTTGAGCTCTCGTAATTTCCCTTCAAGATCCAGCTCAGTGGGGTGCCTGGGTGGCTCAGTCTGTTAAGCATCTGCCTTTGGCTCAGGTCATGATCCCGGGGTCATGGTATTGAGTCCCACATGGGGCTCCCTGTCCAGCAGGAAGCTTGCATCTCTCTCTTCCTCTGCCACTCCCCCTGTTCCTATACTCTGTCTATCTCTTGCTCTCTCAAATAAATAAAATCTTTAAAAAAAAGATCCAGCTCGGTATTACTACCTCTGAGGTGGGGGCTGCTGGTTTTCCCCGCTCCTCCCCACCCTACAACCTATCACCTTCCTGCACCCCACCACCTGCAAGCTTCCTTCCAGAGCCAGCTAAGGCCTCTCCGCAGCGCATGTCCCCTGCCCCAGGTCCCTCTGGCACCCCAAGATCGGACCGCACCAACCTCACATCAAGCTGTTAAAGCTGTAGGACTTTCTTGGCTGGGCCTGACCCCTGGAAGTCTATCTGCTGCACGGGGTTTTGCTCAGCCTTGGGGCCCCATTCCCTGCCAAGGGTGTCATCCCGGGGGGCACATCCTCCTCTGTCCTGGCAGGCGTCCCCTGTGGAAGACAGCACCAGCACCAGCAGAAGCTGTGACACCTGGGGCTTCTGAGAGGCCTAGGATGGGTCTTTTAGATAAAACTTCAGCTATCCTGGGGGAAAAAACAGGAGCTGCTTCCCTCAAGGAAATTCTTCGAGCCCCAGCTGGGGGAGGCCTCTACCTTCTGGTTAGGGACGCTCAGCAGCATGGCTACCCTGGCCACTTCACGTCCCCATGCCTTTTGCGAGTCCCCCAGCTCTGTGGAGCGTGGGGTCCACTGGGAGGCTCATGCCTAATGCCTCAGACTGTACTGGGTCCCTGGAGCATGAACCCAGAGCATGTGGCATGGACCAGAGTTCTTTTTTTTTTTTTTTAAGATTGTATTTATTTACTTGTCAGTGAAAGAGAGAGGGCACGCACAAGCAGGGGGAGCAGCAGGGCAGAGGGAGAAGGGCATCCCTGCTGAGCAAGGAGCCCAGTATAGGGCTAGATCCCCGCACCCTGCGCTCATGACTGAAGCTGAAGGCAGACATTTAAACCACTGAGCCACCCAGGCTTCCCTGGATTAGAGTTCTTTTTTTTTTTTTTTAAGATTTTATTTATTTATTTAACAGAGAGAGAGAGAGAGAGAGAGAGAGAGATCACAAATAGGCAAAGAGGCAGACAGAGAGAGGGGGAAGCAGGCTCCCTGCTGAGCAGAGAGCCCGATGCGGGACTCGATCCCAGGACCCTGAGATCATGACCCGAGCTGAATGCAGAGGCTTTAACCCACTGAGCCACCCAGGCACCCTGGATCAGAGTTCTTAATTGTATCCGCACACCAAACAGCCATCTGTGCATCTACCCATCCCTCTGTCAGGCCATTCCAGGGACCTTTCCCTTAAGGGCTTCCCTTAACGGCCTCCTTCCTGAGGTTTGGAGTCTTTTGTTTCTTTGAATTGTGGGTTGGCAGGCTTGTCTCATCGAGACCTGGAGCAAGAGCGGGCCAGCCACTCCCAGGTCTCTGGTCACATTTTCTGCAGGTTGGCTCTTTGGCTCGGATGTTGCCCCTGGCTTCCCCCGGGGGCTGGGAATTAAATGTCCCTGCTCAGCTCTCCCATGTCAGCTTCTGCCTCTCAGCCCTCCATCCACCCTATGTTTCAAACACACTCAGCTCTCTTGCACCTCCCAGAATCCACCCGTGTTCTTCCCACTTCTTGGAATGCCCTTCCTCCTTCTCCTCTCTCTCTCTCTGAACACCCACGGCTCTATCAACATTCAGCTAAAATGTCATTGTCACGATTTAAATGCTCCTCGGGGTTTCCACAGCATTGATCGGAGACTCCAGAAGTGAGATATGTCTAAGGATGTCTCTCCAGCTACACTGGGAGGCTTAAAAGGAGGGAGAGAGGACATGATTCATCTCCGTGTCCCCAATACATGGCCCAAGACGGAGCCACAACTGTCACTGGTTATTATGCGGGTGGACGGACGTGTGGACGGTAGGGTAGGTGTATGGGTGGGTGGGCAGATGAATGGAAAGAAGAATGGGTTAGGTGGGCCACTGATGGGTGGCTACGTGGGTGCAAGGTTAGATGAGTGGCTGGGCAACGGGTGAGGGGGTGGACAGGTGGAAGAGTAGACCGTGACTGTTTTAATGTTCTAACCTGTCCTACCTGCTTCTTGGAACCTCCCGCTCTGGCCCTCCCATACAGAACTCATCTGTAATCATCCAGAACAGACCTTCTCCCTTTTGAGAAAGCTCCTTCCTCCATGTTAGAAATTGATGCCTGATGAAACATACCTATCTAACAGCTCCTTCAAAGGAAAGGAGCAGAAGAGCCCAGAACTCTGACATGCCTGGGAGTACCATCCATCTTGGATGGAGACCTAAGATGGGAAGGAGGTTTCTCTTTTCTCCCAGGCCACCTTTATGCGGCTTTGTCCCCTGCATCCTTGGAGATCCCCTCCCAAGAGATCTCTCCTGTTCTTCAGCTACTACACTGCCCTAAATTCTACCATAAGACAGAATCCTTTCCTGTGCTTTGGACAGTCTCTGCCACAAAACACTGTGGAAAATGTTGACATTTGGCTATAAACGACCTTTTCATCTGTCACAGGACACAGAATTTCTGAGGAGATGAGATGGCTTTCCTGCTTAGACCCGAGGATCTAAAAAGCTGGGTAGAGAGAGTCCAAGGCCTCCAGGGATCCCATTTAAGGTTTTGGTGGTGGCCTGTGGCCGTAGGCAGGCATTCTTTTTTTAAAAAAAAAGATTTTATTTTTATTTATTTATTTTACAGAGAGAGTGAGAGAACACAACCAGGGGGAGCAGAAGGGGAGTGAGAAGCAAACTCCCCCCTGAGCAGGGAGCCTGATGCTGGACTCGATCACAGGATCCTGGGATCATGACCTGAGCCGAAGGCAGATGCCTAACCCTCTGAGCCACCCAGGCACGGGGTAGGCACCCTTTTGGTCAAACTCAGCACTACTTCATTCTTCCACTAAATAGCACCCCCATCATATCTTTCAACAATACCCCTCACCCACCCCCAGCCGCGTGGTTCTTAATGGGGTTAATTCCCCCTGGCCCCGCCCTGCCCAAAGCTCTGGGAGTAGACCCGTGACCAGCCTGGCCCGTCAGAGCAATCTTTCTTCCTCTCCCGACTGCAGGGTCAGGAAGGGGCGTATGACCCTGCCGGACCATGACTAAAGCTGGGACTTCAGGGAACCAAGTCTCTCGGTCCTGTTCAGGTGGAGGCCCGGTGACCACCACAAGAGGGGAGCCCACTGAGGACGAAGCTAGCAAATACAGAACCACCCACTCCCGGGGAGGGAGAGGCAGGGTGCGTGCCCCGCGCCCCACCCCCTCCTCTAGGTCTCTTCACTTGAGTAAGTCCCTTTGCCTTCGGCTGATTTGGCTTGTGTCTCTGACATAATCCAGATCCCTGAAGAATACCTCCACCTTGAACCCCCTCAGGCCAATGAGTCTGTCCCCTGGCCTCTGTTTAAGTTCCCCTGGCAGGCCTTGGGAGTGGCCTGAACCAAATTTTCCTCTTCACTAGCCAAGAAACTTGGCCACCTGGGCTGGCAGCCAACTCTCCCAATCAACCTGCTGGGCGACTTCCTGTGGCGTGCGTGGGCGGGCCTCTCCCTTTCTTGTCTGCTCCGCTTTGTCAACTACAAAGCAAGTCCCAGCCTGGGAGAGCCTCGGCTTCTTGCTATTATGCTCTTGGAGACCTTCCGTTTCTCTCTCAGCGGTGGATGCCTAGGTCTTCAGCGAGGCCCAGCTCCACCGTGCCCATTGCACAGATGGAGAAACCAAGGTGACTTGCCCCAGGGCGCCCCACAGTTACCTGGCAGGTATTCCCCTTTCCTTGCTCTCTCCCCCCCTGTGTCCTCCGGGTCCCAGGATCTCCTGGGCGGCGGCATGGGGGCGCCAGTGAGAGCCAGCCGGGCGTGTCCTTGCTGGCCAGGGCTCTGACTCACTGATCCACCCACCCAGGGAGCCCTTACTGGGGATCTGAGCCAAGGATGGGGGAGCGAGGTCCTGCTCAGCCAGAATCTGGAAGGCCGTCTCAAAGCAGCTTTTGGAAAATGTCTACCCCTGGAAGTTGTGCCAGGCCCACGACAGACTGAATGCCTGACCATGGAGACTTATCCAGCACTGACTCTGCATCAGACAATTCTGAAACTCACTTAATCTCCACACTGCTAGAAGGCAGGAACCATAATTACCTGCATTTTATCGATAAGGAAGCTGAAGCCCCTTAGTCTAAACAACCCACCCAAGAATAAAGCATTCCCCCCCTGGGGGTTATCACCAGCACAATAGCCCAGAATGGCAAGGTGGGGGGAGCGTTTCAGCACTTGTGTCCTCAATAAACCCATTCAAAAGGCCTGGGGTCGGGGAGCTGGCTTGGTCTTAGATCAGGGCCCAACACAGAGGGGGGGAAAAAATGGGGTGGGGGCGGGGGGGGGGGGAAGGCCCTCACCCCAGAGGGTCATTCCACTCCCCACAGCAAGGGTTGTGTCACAGTCCCATTCCACACCCTAGGGGAAGCATGCCCCACCCCCACCCCCACTCAGGGAGCTGGGCAGATCTCAGAATGGCTTGGATCCAGCTCTGTCTCGCAGCCCCCACCCCCCACCCCCTCAAGGGTCACTTCAGGCAAGTGCCTTCCCCCCTCCCCCCCTCCTCCGGTGACCTCATCTGTGCTAGGAGCTGGTAGATGCAATGAAAGGAGAGTTTCCCAAATGGTAATATTGTGACTCACGCAAATATAAAATCAATGCATGTCAAAGATTTAAGGCGGGTCTTCCGTGAAGGGGACAACTGGGGAGAAGTTACCCCCAGCTCAAAGGAGAGTCTGTGGAACAGACATATATAGGCTACCGGGGACACGGGAGCGAGTTTGAAGTCCCTATGCTTCCCCCTGATGAGTTCGGGTGGGATGGGGTGGGATGGGGCTGGTGGCATAGGTGAAATTTGCCAAGAGATGCTTTTGGTATAGAACCTGTCGTTATACCGGAACTCATCTTTGCTTGAGAGCTGCCGTCAGCAGTGATTCGGCAGGACAAAACCCATTTGCATGTTTATGAGCAGATACCATCGGTGGCACATGTCAACTCCTGTCTTTATAGAGTTTCGCAATGGCCCAGTCAGAGACAAGGTTGCTGCCCCCCGTAGATCAGATAAACCACAAAGGTCTGCTGGCTGACACCAGCTTTCCGCTGAAAGGACGCCTGGGAATAGTTCTGTCCATTGAAAAGCATTTAGAGGTTTTTCCTGACAACCTAAGGGGCTGGGCCAGACAAAGGCTGAGATGCTTTCCAGCTCAGAGGCATCCCAGGGTGAAGGCCTTTCCAGCCCTGGGGAGCGGGGTCCCCATTTGGGACACTGCCTTTAAAGCCCTGGACACTGAGGGGCACCACTAGCTCACCTAGTGCCTTTGTGAGCCTCAGACAAGGACGCTCCTATCTCTGGATGGACGCAGGCCCAAGCCGGGACCCAGGGAGGCAAGAGGAGCCCAGGCTGCGTTTCTGTCCCCACTTTCCTCCTTGGCCAGGTGTCTTTTGCCTGCATAACTGCTCGCTGTGGCCTGCTACCATCTGACATTCCCCGGTCCGTTGTGGTGACCCCCTGGAGGGTCTAGAAGAAAGCCCTGGGCTTGGGGTTGAGATGGGAGCACAGGAAGGTCCTGATACCGCGCCCAAGGGGCTTTTCATAGGGGAAGCTGGCAGGGCTGGGGGGCTGACACTGGAAAGGCGGAAAGGGAAAGTGTGGGGGTACGTAGGCCTCCCCTGATAGATTCTGGTGGGCTGGTGGGGAACCAGCACTAGTGGCTTAGGCAGGGATGCCTTCCTAGCCCAGGGGTGCAGCTCCTCCTGGTCTGGCCTCCCTGCTGCTTCCCCAGCCTTGACCTTGGGGGCAGAGCGTAAGGACTCAGAGATGACAGGGGTAGGATGGTAGTCCAGTCCTGGGGAGTGCCTACCTGCTTGCTCACTGTCCGTGGGCTACTCTTTCAGGCTAAATTCTTCCCTGGGCCTGGGCTGCAGACAGGGAAGCTATTTGGCAGTGAAGAATACTGAGGCTCAGAAGGGCAGGTGGCTTACCCTAGGCTCCAGGACCTGTGGAACCCTAACCTGCTTCCTAAGTGTAAGCTGCTTCTTCCAGGGACTGAAAGACAGCTCCCCCCACCCGCCAATCCTCCTTCATCCCTGGGTCCCTCCTAGGCCCCGGGCACTTGGTTTCCAAGCCACCCGAGAGCCAGGAGCAGCTTCCCAACCAAACAAATAATGCCATTCCACTCCCAGGCCGTTGCCTGACTGTTTAGCATGCTTTGACTTCTCTCTCCCTACTCCCAACCCTGAACGTCCAGGCCCTCCCCATTGCCACGGGCCCTGCTTTTCCTGCACCTTCCTACCCCACCCTCTAGGAAGCCTTATCTGAGTCTCTTTTCCCTGCTCTGAGCGGCTTCCTGGTGTCTCTGGGTTGCCACAAAGCCCAGTATAGCACTCTACTTGGGAGCATGGGGCTGAATGAAGGAAGGGGCATTTTCCAAGCTCCAAGTTTTTTTGTTTTTGTTTTTTAAAGATTTTATTTATTTGACAGAGAGAGAGAGAGAGAGAGAGAGAGAGAGTGCACAAGCAGGGGGAGGCACAGGCAGAGGAAGAGGGAGAAGCAGGCTCCCGACCACATAGGGAGTGTGATTCGGGGCTCCATCCCAGGACCCTGGGCTCATGACCTGAGCCAAAGGCGGATGCTTAACAGACTGAGCCACCCAGGCGCCCCCAAGTGACCAGGTTTAGGAAAAGCAAAATGATGCTGAAGTTCACTCCCCTGGCTCCACCAAAAACTGGATTCTCATAGAAAGCACATTCCTTGGTTTCCCTTACAATCCCCACCAGGTGTAGGCAGAAGTGAAGCTGCAGACCCACCCTCCCCACATGATCACGTGTGGATGCACAGACAGCATACATGGGCCCACTGATAGCGCACTCCAAGCCACAGGCACATCTGGACACGTGAGCGTATGCATACACAGGCCCCTAAGGATCCACATACACACATGCCCTCAGCCAAGCCTATGGCTGCACCTGGAGCCTTGCACACACACACACACGCATGCATGCACATTTATACAGAGTCCCTGTGCACAACACCCCAGGCCCAGGCCCATGGACAAATACACACCCATGCACACACGTGTTTATGGGCACCCAGGGGGTACACATACATAGATGCCCAGGCCTGAGCCCATGGACACACCTGCACTCGTGCACGCACCTATTCACAGGTGCCCAGAGGCACACGTGCACAGACATCACGGTCCAGGCTCCTAGACACTTATGGTATCCTTGAACATATGTGTGCACTGATGAGCACCAAAGGATACATGAGCACGGACACCCAGACCCGGGCCAACAAAGACACATGCAGCGGCACCACGCACATGCCGACGCACAGGCTTCCAGGGGTCCATGTGTATCGACCTCCACTCCCATCCCGGTGTGCACATCTGTTCACTCACACTTGCACACGCTTGGGCACCCGGGGTATATACGTGCACAGAGTTTCGACACATAAGCCTGGGCCAGTGGGCTCTCCCGCACCTGTGTGCTCACACACAGCCATGCACAAGCACCCTGGGCTGCACGCGTACACACCAGACACAAACACTCAGACTTGCGACTGCGGCCACGGGGGTTTGAGCTGGAATCTCATGCACGAGCAAATCCTCATGAGTCTGCACGATTACTTTTCACAAACACCCTCACTAGGGTGCAGGCCCCTTTGCGCCTGCTGGGCTCCCCTGCACCTGAGTATCTCCAGGAGAATGCACACTTGGACTTGTGTAGCACACGTACACCTCCGCATCCAACCTAGCAAAGCTGGACCACGCACATGTACCACATAGGCATGCACGTAGGAATGCATCGTAAATATGCACACGCAGGCAAAAGCACAGCACATAACTTTACACACACTGAGATGCACACGCGTGCACACCCATGGCCACGCAGGCATGCACACACCCAATTACCCTTTGAGCCTCTCTTCCACCACCCCTGCCTAGCTGGTAATTGCTCCCAGATCCTGCATCTGGCAGAAGTTTCACACGAGATGTGGGCTGTGACCCATGAGTCACTCCAGCTTTCCCCAGCCCCTGTCATCATCTAGAGAGACACAGACATCCGTTCCTTCCCCAGGGCTGCCATCAGGCCTGGGATTACACCATTACAGCTCCTCCTCTGAAGCAAAGCATCGAAGGCCCGAAAACGGCATATGTGTTCCGTGGGGGAGCAGTCTGGCATGAACAAGGCGTGGGTGGGGCTTTCAAGGCAGACTTGGGACAGTTCTGAAATCTCCCAAACAATTCTTACTCATATTGTGGTGTGGACACAGCTCCCAGAAGCTGACTGCTGGGAGTGTGGTGGACTGCACCACCTGGGCGGGGAGATTCTCCGGGGCTGTGCGGCCCTTCTCTGAGCTGCAGCGCTCCTTCACCTGGACAAGGAAGATGCATCAAATTTTTCTTCTTTTGCTGACCCCCTGCTGCCTTCACTTGTGGCCAAGATGAGTCTCCTGAGGTTGGATCTGAAACTGACAAGCAATGCGTTGGTTTCCTTGGGCTGCCATCACAACAGACATTTATAACCTCACAGTCTGGAGGCTGGAAGTCCAAGATCAAGGTGCCATAGGGGTTGGTGTCTGATAAAGTTCTCTTCATGGCTCACAGATGGGCACCTTCTTGCTGTGGGCCACCTTGCCTTTCCCCTGTCCACGTGTGGACAGAAAGAATGCGCTGGTATCTCTCCCACTTCCTTCATAGGAACACCTGTCCTATAAGATGAGGGCCTACCCTGATAACCTCATTTAATCTTTATTACCACTTTAAAGGGCTTATCTCTTTCATTTGGATCCCAACATATGATTTTTTTTTGATAGAGGGGACACAATTCAGGTCCTAATAGTCAACGAAACACTACCTAGTGTGACCACGGCCCCTCCTTTTCTTCGAGTGCATTCCTGACACAAGTCTGTGCAGAAAACACATGGAGAGGAGGCATAACAAGAGGAATGATCACTGCCCTCCTTTTTTGAAAAAGTTTTTATTTTTTTTTAAATTTATTTATTTACTTGAGAGAGAGAGACAGGGAGAGCAAGCAGAGGGAGATGGAGATAGTCGGGAGTCCAACACAGGGCTCAATCCCAGGACCTTAGATTATGACTGGAGCCAACATCTAGAGTCAGACGCTTAACAGACTGAGCCACCCAGGCACCCAAATAAAATCTTTTCTTTTTTTTTTTA